>CM067528.1:435000-457500 GCA_034509925.1 Hirudinaria manillensis
TATTTTGCTTTGTATTTTATTGTATTGTATTTTGCTTTGTATTTTATTGTATTGTATTTTATTGTATTCTATTTTGCTTTGTATTTTTTTGTATTTTATTGTATTGTATTTGGCTTTGTATTTTATTGTATTCTATTTTGCTTTGTATTTTATTGTATTGTATTTTGCTTTGTATTTTATTGTATTGTATTTTGCTTTGTATTTTATTGTATTGTATTTTGCTTTGTATTTTATTGTATTTTGCTTTGTATTTTATTGTATTGTATTTTGCTTTGTATTTTATTGTATTGTATTTTGCTTTGTATTGTATTGTATTGTATTTTATTTTACTGCATGGTATTGTATAGTTCGTCGTGCAGAATGTTAGGTGAGTGAAGGACATCTTGTGCTTCTGCTATGCCTGTCACTCAACATGGATTGCATGGTCACTAGGATGTTGGAGATTGTACAACATCATCATCATCATCATTATCATCATCACTGTCGTCGTCATCATCATCATCATCATCATCATTATCATCATCACTGTCGTCGTCGTCATCATCATCATCATCTCCAGGTATTGTTCGCTTTCATGGTTGGTTTGCACAACCTGTACTGGTACTATGGAACCCAAACCTACGTACAAACCAAGGATGGAAGTACAAAACTGGTGCACGCTTCCGAGGCATTTCAAGGGTTAAGAATCATCATCATCATCATCATCATTATTATTATTATTATTATTTTTATTCCATAATAATATATTATCATAATTAATCTATAATTATAATTTTAGTAATAATAAACTTTTCTATTATGAGTTGTTCATTTCTTTATGTAATATTGATATCAATACTGACAACATAGATGAGTCATGGTATGCAAAATCTCATAATAACCTAGTTATTAACTAATAATAACAATGATAACAATAATAATAATAATAATAATAATAATAATAATAATAATAATAATAATAATAATAATAATAATAACAATAATAATAATAATAATAACAATAATAATAATAATAATAATAATAATAACAATAACAATAATAATAATAATAATAATAATAAACTGCATTAATATCACCTGCATGTACTGCCCAGACTACCACGCACCTTCTACAGTCTATTCTGGAGCATGTTTGGTCAGATCACCTTAGATAGCATTGAAATCAAGTACCCTACCAAGAACGGCAACCTACCCCCTGAGGCTGCTGCCAACGGGTCTTCAAAGGGCACTGGCAATGCCACCTCGGTCATAGAGAGCGTGGGCATGTTCCTATTCGCCCTGTATCACGTGGCCGTCATTATCATACTCATCAACATGCTGATAGCCATGATGAGTCATTCATTTGAAGCAATACAGGTTACATCTTGTGATGTATCTTCTGTTTTCAATTTTAAATTTAACTTTTTTTTTTTGATGATTAACTGTAAATTCCAAAAAAAAAATCCTATGAGACACGCGACCCGATTAAAGGGCAAGTGGCGAGGGTAACAAGGACCTTGCACCCGGTGACCTTCGACTCTTGAACTTTCCAGGAAGACTGCGACGTCGAGTGGAAATTTGCCAGGACTCGCCTTTGGATGAATTACATCAACGCCGGAGACACGCTTCCAGTTCCGTTCAACATGATTCCAGCTGCCAAATCCTTCAGGCACGTTTACACTGCTTTTAGGAACTGCTTTAAGAACAAGAAGGATCGAGAAGAAGCCAAGTTGAAGCATCGCTCATCAAAGACTGCCTCTTTCATGGAGGTTATCATTTTATTTTATTTTTTTTTTATTTTTTTTTAAATTTTTTTTTTTACATTTCTGATTAGAACTAGCCATGTTATCTTCATTGGTGGAATAAATCAATGGCATCTTGTCAAATTACATTTATGGATAATTAAAATAAAAATGTTAATAATAATTAATAATAATAATAAATAATTAATAATAATAATAATAATAATAATAAATAATAATAATAATAATAATAATAATAATAATAATGCCTTTTCAACCTCAGAGCAGACGTCAAAAAGTTTGCGAGAACCTGAACATAGCATCACCTCACACTTCCAACGCTGACATGTTACAGAGACTCGTACGAAGATATTTATTTAAACTGGAGAGAATGAAGGAAGAAGGTTATAATAATAATAATAATAATAATATAATAATAATTATTATTATTATTATTACCCTTGGTATATAATTATTACCCTTGGTAATAATAATTATATTATTATTATTATATATTATAATAATTATAAGTATATTAATAATAATTATTATTATATTACATTATATTAAATAATTATAAGTATAAGTATATGAATAATAATTATTATTATAATTAATTATTGTTGTTGTTGATTAAATATTTAAGGAAAAGACAACACAGTGGTCAGTAATGAAGCTAATCTCATCAATCCAAGCACAATGGCTGAAACGGTACTAAGTACTGACGACAGATCTGAGTACAACTTTGCTGGTGCGTTGATATTACGTCCATAAAATTATTATTATTATTATTATTATTATTATTATTATTTGTTATAACTTCAGAATATCGAGATCAACACGGTTTATTAGGATCAACGCAATACGACACAACTCGACACAACACGACACAGTACGATACGAACACGAGCGGAATTAAAACGGAAAACAAGCGTGCCTCATCGCACGAGGTGCACAAAACCAAAGATACGTATAATCCCACAACACCTCCCCCCCCTAAACGATTAGGTATTTCTTCCTCTGGGGGTCCATCTCCAGCCTTCTTGGAGGTCGGCGGTTCCTTGCGGATCTTTTCTTTGGTGTCCGTGGTTGCACTGGTGGAATGACAGGCTCTACTTCGCACTCTGGAATTTCCTGTAGTTCCGGCGTGTGCGTGTTTTCTGCGGTTGTCTGGGACGTCCCACTTAGTGGCAGGAATGGCAAGTCAAATGCCTCACACATCACCTTCAGTGAATCATCCTGCGCACGCTTCCTGAGCTGGTTCGCGTGGCGATGGAGCATTTTGCCGCTTGCCTCCACTAGGTAGACTTGACGTCCCTGTCTGCGCCTGATCCATCCCTGTATCCACTTCGGGTGACTTGGATCCTTGTAGTCTCTTACGAAGACTGCGTCTCCCTCGGCAAACTCTCTCATTCGCCTGTGGATAGGTTTCCTTTCTTCCATCTCCTGATCCGCTCTTGGGAGATGTTTTACTGGGCTTTTGAGTTGGAGGTCACTCAGGGGAGTTCTCAAAAGTCTCCCTAGGAGTTTCTCTGCCGGCGTCTTCAAATCCGTCAAAGACGTGCATGGCGTTGTCCTGTAAGTCAGCAGGAATTTCTGGAGCGCATCCTCCATCACCTCCTCCCCCTGCAGCTTTTGTAGTGTACGCTTGAATGTGTCCACAAAACGCTCAGCTTGTCCATTGCAGTGAGGTTGGTAGGGCGGTGACCTGACGTGTTGCATTCCATTCCTCTGACAGAACTCTTGGAACTCCTTGGCCGTGAACTGTGTTCCATTGTCCGAAACTATCACTTTTGGGTATCCCTGCTGCGCAAAAATCCTACCCAGTTCTCTGATTGTGGCAGTGGATGTTGAAGTCGTCATCTTAATAACTTCAGGCCACTTGGAGAAGGCGTCCACCACGATTAAGAACATCACTCCTTCAATCGGGCCGGCAAAATCAATATGAACCCTTTCCCAGGCACAATCCGGTTTCGGCCATGGCGTCAGTTCGTTCCTGACAGGCATCTTTGCAGCCAACTGACATGAACTGCAAAGTCTAACTCTGTCTTCGATGTCCCTGTCAATTCCTTGCCAGTAAACGTGCAGTCGAGCTAGCATTTTCATTCTACTTGTCCCAGGATGTCCCTCGTGCAGCATCTTCAAAATTCGGCCTTGCAGGGCTGATGGGATCACGGCTCGTGTTCCCATGAAGAGTGCACCTTCATGGACTGACAAGTCTTTAGAACGGCTGTGGAAGGCGTGCAGAGTCGATCCAGCCCGGAAACTAGGCCATCTACCCGTTCTTACACTTTCAACAACCAACTTTAGCTCGGAATCTTCTTCAGTCATCCTCTGAATATCCTCCTTTGTGACTGGCAAGTTTCGAATGACATCACTCTGAACTGCCTTGACATCCCTTTCGATCTTCGCAATGACGATGTCTTCATCTTCTGGCAGCTTCTTCGTAGCGATGAGACGGGACAGCGCATCGGCTTGACCAAAGTGAGTGGATCGCCTATACTCGATGACAAAATCATACGCAAGCAAGACGAGTTCCCATCGTTGGAGCCGATTTGCTGAATGAGCTGATATACCAACCTTGGATCCGAAGATCGACAACAGTGGCTTATGATCAGTCAGCAACAGAAAGCTTCTGCCGTATATGTAGCGATGAAATTTCCTTACCGCAAATACTAAGGCCAGAGCTTCTTTCTCGATCTGTCCGTAGTTCTTCTCTGCCTTGGTGAGAGATCTACTGGCGTGTGCGATCGCCTTCTCCGTGCCGTTCGGGAAGCGATGAGAGATGACAGCTCCCACTCCATAGTCACACGCGTCCGCAGCAACGACGATGTCCAGTGCAGGGTCGAAGTGCGTCAACAACAGATCAGACTGCAACACTACCTTGAGCTTGTTCAGCACTCTTTGGTGTTCAGCAGTCCACACGAATTTGTCTTCTCTTTCCAGATCGTCCAGGAGGCCTCTCATTGAACGCATATCTGGCACAAAAGACGAGTAGTAACTTATCATACCTAAGAACGATTTCAGCTGCTTTTGATCCTTAGGCGCTGGCATTCCGACAATTGCTTGTATTTTCTCGGGATCTGGTCGACGGCCATCTTTTGAAACCACGTGTCCCAAGAAGTTGATTTCAGGTTTTGCGAAGGAGCACTTCTCCATTCTGACGCGGAAACCATAATCTGCAATTCTTTCAAACAAAGCCTGGACGTTATTGTTGTGCTCTAGAATTGTTGATCCTGTCACGATGACATCATCTAGATATGCCGCACAGCCATTAAGTCCTGTGATCATTCGATCCATGGCTTCTTGGAAAATGCCAGGTGCGCATTTGACTCCGAAGGGTAACCGCTGGTACTGGAACAGGCCCTTGTGTGTATTTATCGTCACCAGTTCCTTCGAGTCATCTTCGACTTCCATCTGCAAGTATGCGTCTGCGAAGTCGATCTGGGTAAACCATGCGCCTTGGTTTAGACGAGCGAAGATTTCGTCGGGTGTTGGCAGAGGGTGACGGTGCATCTCGAGTGCTTCGTTTAATCCTGTCTTGAAATCAGCACAGATACGGACTGATCCGTTCTTCTTGGCCACTACAACAATCGGGGCAGCCCAATTGCTATAATCCACTTTCTTCAAGACTCCTTGTTGCACTAGACGCTCCAGCTCTGTGTTGACTGCTTCCTCCCGAGCGAACGGAATCTTCCTCTGTCGGCAAAAGGTCGGACGAACTCCCTGCCTCACAATCAACTGTGCTCGAGTCTTGCATTTGCCCAACTCCTCTTCGAAAACATCTGGGAACCTTTCAGCCAAACTCTTGGCAAGTTGTCTCCCTTCTTCTTCTGGCTTCTGCTCAATTTTGCAGCAGATGGCGTTGAAGGCTTTCTGTAGAGGTGGCAGCTGATTCATCCACTCGATGCCCAACAATTGATCAACGTTTTCAGCCACATAGCAGCGACCGTGGCCTGAAAATCCTCCGCAGGTGAACTTAACATCAAATTGACCCAGGACCTCAATCGGCGTTCCATTTGCAGCTCCCAGTGAAGTCGTCGTTCCTTCCAGAGATGGCGAACCTATCTGCTCCCATGCGTCTCTGCTTATGACTGTGACGTCTGCACCAGAGTCCAGCTGCATTCTGACCTTGGTTTCTCCGAAGCTAACTTCGGCGTACCTTCGGTTGGTCCTGACATCTGTGTTAATTTTTCTGACTCGCCCCTTGAATTTCGATTCCTTTCTGTGGCAGTCCTTCTGTGGGCAATCCTTCTTGAAATGTGACAAGGATCCACAGATGAAGCAGGCACCCTTGGACGATTCTCGAGGATTTTCTTTGCTAGGGAAAATGTGTCGAGTCTTCTTCCTCTGGTGGCCTCTTTGAACTGCATTCACAGCCTGTGTACCGTCTACCATGTCGGCGTCTTTCCTCAGACTGACAATGTTATCACACTCGTTTACCATGTCTTGTAGAGTGCATCCTTCCTGCTTCTCCAGCTTGGACAGCATTCTAGTTCTGATGTCGGCATACTTTGATCCAGTTAACGCAGTTATGTAGATCAGGCATTTGAAATTTTCCACTGTCAGAGTGTCGATCCGAGCCAGCGTCACCATTCTATTTATCATCGTACCCAGTTTGCGGAACGTCATGGTGCCGATGCTCAATCGCATGGCGTCGAATCTCCTCTTGAAAACTGAAACTTTGTCACCGAAAATGTCTTCCAAAGTTTCCTTCGTTTGCTCGTAGGACAAATCACTTGGAGACAGTGGCATGATGTGATCTGTAAAACTGTGGTATGCCTCTTCATTCAGCTTCGACACGAGTGCGCCTGTCTTGTCTGCATCCGACAACTGCATTGCGTGATTTCCTAGAACTGCTTCAAACCGTCCCATCCACTTGGAAAAGGGTGTCCCAGACTCAGGATCATAACTAAACTGCGTTATCTGTCTCATGAGCTCCGGGAGTAGATCTGATTTTCTTTCTGTCTCTGTGGCTTCTTTACACTGAGGTTTCAGGGACTGGAGCAATTGCAACAATGCCTCTTCCCTTCGACGGTTCTCCTCGTCTCGGCGAAGATCATTCTCACGGCGGCGTGTTTCTTCTTCGCGACGGCGAGTTTCCTCCTCCTCACGACGGCGAATTTCTTCATCGCGACGGCGAATTTCTTCCTCCTCACGACGACGAATTTCTTCCTCGCGACGGCGAGTCTCTTCTTCGCGACGTTCATCGTCGCGTCGTCGATTTTCTTCCATGAACATCGTCATCATGGTCAAAAATTTATCCTCAGTAGCCATCCTCGTCGCCAAATATGTTATAACTTCAGAATATCGAGATCAACACGGTTTATTAGGATCAACGCAATACGACACAACTCGACACAACACGACACAGTACGATACGAACACGAGCGGAATTAAAACGGAAAACAAGCGTGCCTCATCGCACGAGGTGCACAAAACCAAAGATACGTATAATCCCACAACATTATTATTATTATTGTTATTATTATTATTAATAAGAAATATGCTGCTAACAAATTATAAAATATTAATCGAAACCTCAAAACTAATCTTAATCCTTAGCACAACTTATCTTTGAATAACGCTCCGAGCCTTTTATAAATAGAAGAATCAGACGGTCTGATGCCAGTGGGTCCGCGGTCCAGCGGGAAGTCGCGTCTGCTCAACCCCCGTCTCTCCACCTCGGGCAGGGCACCCCCATCCAAGCCCCAAATTCAACTCCTCTCTCTTCCCCAACTGGATTCCATTCAGAGGACGCTTAAGATTCTCGACGTAAGACTTCAACACGTCCAGAGTAACGTCAGAGATGACGAGAAGCAAACGCAAGACATTGATCACATAAGGAGGTGAGCCTTTAGACAATGGTCGATCGGTTGTTTGATTGATTGATTGATTGGTCGAGCGGTTGGTTTGTTTCTTGGTTGGTTTGGATTCAATCAATCAGTGAATCGGTTGAAATTCGGTTCAATCAATCACATCAGATGCTCCTTATTTGCATCATCCTGATTATGATCACCATCATCATCATCATCATCATCTGTTGCAGACTGATGACCGAGAACCAGTCGGCCTTGACCTCCGTCGTGACGATCCTGTCCTCGATACAGGATGAGGTGGGCAGCCTTAGGAACCTGGTTACCAAGCAACAGGCCAACACCTTTCAAATCCAACCGTCGTCGTCGTCGTCGCGTCACAAGAGCAAAGGATCATCATCAGGAGGACACTCGAAGCAGAGGGAAGACAAGAAGCAGTCTTCAACGTCTCAATCGAAGCCCTAGGAAATTTCCAAAATGGCAGACTTGATGATGATGATGATGTTGATGATTACCGTGATGATGATGGTGATGATGATGATGATGATGATGATGATGTTGATGATTACCGTGATAATGATGATGATGATGATGATGATGATGATGATGATGATGATGAGGATGATGATGGTGGACAGCCGTTGCTATGTCAACTGCTTCTAAATCCATTGCACGGCCAAGCAAACAGTCAAGACCCGAATAGTTTAGATATTACGGCTGCTATTATCGACAAAATATTTATAATTATAAATAATAATTATTATTATAATAATGATAACAAATATATTGGCATCTTTTTGGTTTGTTGGGGACTGAAGCTTCACGGAACATTTTCTGCTGTTTTTAGACGAATTTTTATAAAAAAAAATTGTGATTTATTTCATTTTAATGTAAATATTTAATTACAATTCGATACGAAATTACCATGTAAACTTCAACGAATGAATTTCGGAAATGTCTCAAAAATCTTTAAAAAAAAAAAAGATTTTAAATTGAAATTATTTCTGAAACTTTTTAGTTTTGTACTTTATTATTTTCCATGTCTTTTGTTCCTGCGCCGATTTTAGGCGCCGTGCTTTGACTACGCATGTCTTAGGAAGAATTATTGAAATAAATGATTTTTATTGTTAAATAATTCCGTTTACCGGAAGTTATACAAGAAATTCGACCGGAAATAGTATCGGACGTGAGACGAGTACATCCTGTGCCACCGGATGTACAACCGGAAGTAGTACCAAAAATAAGACAAACTAGAATTAAAACCGGAAGTAGCACCGGAAGCAGTACCGGAAGTGCTACCGGAAATAGGACCTGAACTAGAATTACAACCGGAAGTGATACTCAAATCGGAAATAGCACCGGAAGTAGTACCGGAAGTGATACCGGAAATAGGACCTGAACTAGAATTACAACCGGAAGTGATACTCAAATCGGAAATAGCACCGGAAGTGATACCGGAAGTGATACGGAAACCTGATCTGGTACCGGAAGTAGGACTTAAACCAGAATTAGAACCGGAAGTAGTATCACCTGATGTTACCTTATACAACATCGGATATTATATGTAGTACCGGAAATGAGACTTAAGCCATAGGAATAGGAAAGGAAAGTAGTACCGGAAGTAGTATTGGACGTGCAGGTCTCACAAGCGGTACTGCACCTGATCTTCGACCGAATTAGTACCGGAAGTGATGCAGTAAAGGATTGGCTATCGGATTTAATAAATACCTCTAATATATCTGAAATAGTACCGGATGTTAGGTCATATGAGTGCGCATGTCTTACGAAGAATTATTGAAATAAATGATTTCTATTTTTAAATGCCCGTTTACCTCCACTTTTATGCTGTCAAAAATTTAATTAATTTAAAGTAAAATCAAAGAAAACACTTGAACATTCAATATTATACGACTTAATGTTTTACCAATTCAATTGTTATTATTATTGTTATTATTATTATTAAACAGATTCACTTGCGACACACATTAAACCTCTCAGTCACTATCATCCTTTTCATCATCATCATCATAACCATCAACCTCTTCATCGTCATCATCACCATGATCAATACTCAGATAACGTTCAATTCAGTCTTAAAATGGAGAACCATCCATCAAAACGATGACATTCAAAATGTAATATTTTACACTCCTGTCAGATATTTTCAAATTTCAGATCAAAAATAGCATTAAATAAAATTTTAAAAAGATTTTTAATTAAATAAATTCAGCAGTTAATTTCGATTAAAAGTTAATTTCGATTAAATAGAACGAAATTTCTCTGAATTTCAATTTCAAAGTTCAACAAGTGAAGCACGAAATGCAAAAAATATTTCCCGAAAACAAGGCATCGGATTTCTTCCAAAATATTTTCATTAGCTTCTCTGAGCGCTCTTCGAGACTCATAGTCGACTTTTAGTCGGCTTCAGCTGACTTTTCGGCTACGACCTCGCTGGCCTGTTTTAGTCTCCTTCTTTTGGCAGTTGGGTCCATAAAAGCCCTTCTTGCAACGGCAGTGTTTTGGTCTAATACACTCAGAATTTCTTATGCACCCACCAGGGCATATTGCTGTCAATATCAAGATCATTTACAAAACGTAACAATATACAAACTACGATAAGATGCTAATACTATAATAATAAAGGTGATAATATAAATATGATAAATAATAATAATAATAATAATCAATAAATTATGTTTAAATGAAAGTTCAAAATGAATAAAGCAAGGGGAAGAGAATATTGAATTTATTTTTCAAATTATATCAATAATTAAACAAATAATGAATGTAAATAATGAGAAAAACACTTGACTGACGATGTTGACAGGCGTTTCCATGGTAACCATCGGTGCAACTACAAACACCTCCGTTGAGACACAATCCGCCATTTTTACACGACGGAGTGCAGTGCGGTGGTTTCCATCTGGCGACTGAAAAGTAAATGGTTTTTTTTAAACAATACTTTTAAGATTAAAATTTAAATAATTGAAGGTTAAATTAATTTAATTTTTTATTTTTTTTGTAATTTAATTTCTTATTAATCCATAAATTCAACAATTTAATTAAAAAATAATACTAAATATTATTGAGAAACATTGCAGGGGTGCACCCTGGCGATTGAAAAATAATTTTATTGTTTAAATATTTTAAAATTAGAATTTCTAACGAAAGCTAATTAAATTAGTAAATGTTATTTATTTTAAAAAAATAATCTCATTAATTAATATTAATTAATATCAATTATCAATAATCCATCGCTCACCCTTCTTGTTTCTCCTTGCAGTTCTTTTGCAGCACAGCACACCGTCAACTTTGCCCTTCAAATTTGAATAGCGACACGATGACCTCTGACCCATAATTGACCTCGACGACGACCTTTCACCCTCCAAAACCGAAATGGATCCTTCGGCCAAACACGACCTCCCTGAAATATTTTTCCCCTGACAAAAGGAACCAACTCCGGCAATTTGTCCTTTGCTGCACCTGATTCGTGAAGGTGAAGGTAATGATTAATAATATTATAATAATATTATATTATTATATTATATTATTTTAATATTATATTTAAATATTATGAATAACAACTGATAAATAAAAACAATACAAATTAAAATTTAACTAGAACAGCATTAAATTTTAAATGATTTTCTTTCATTATTTATTTTGAATTCTAAATTAATTCCTATTTAAATGCAATGACTTTATTTTAAAATACAGTTTAATTCATCACTTAATGTAATAAAATTGAAGCCCCTTTCGACCGCTGTAATAATGTTCAAAATTATTATTATTATTATTATTATTATTATAACTATTATTGTTGTCTTCAAATTAATAATCTGAAATCATCATCATCATGAACATCCTCACGGCAGGCACAATCCCTTGCGATTGACTTCGGCATTATAGGCGTAGCAGCCCTTCAAACGCCTGGTGACGTCATACCACGTGATCATTTTCAACAGACCCATGTGACCAGGGTTGCAGACCTGCCACCCCTTGGCGCAAATGAACTTTGCCCTTCTGACGTGACCTTCCCAGTGACCTTTGCAGGCTTGTATCTCTTCGTAGTCGAAAAGGTCGTCTGTTCTACCATTGGCACATCCGGATTTATGATCTGCCAATGAACTATGACCTTAGGGCGTTTTGGGTTCGAGGTCACCATTGTTTGCAAGATATTTATTTCATATAATTATTATTTAAATAATATTAATGCCACTTATTTGATAGCTCAGTGTCGTATACTCTGCTGACCTCTAACGATGACCCTGGATGATTGTGAACTCTGAACTCCAACCCTATTGGTAGCTACGCATTGATACCACCCTTCATCTTCTTCTTTACTGTCAGCTATTATCAGATAACCTGTGGTGATGATGATGATAAATTCCAGATATTTATCACTACGCTATAAAATTATTGATAACTTTAATGTTTATTTATTTAATGATTTTTATTCAAATTTAAACTTTAAATCTTAATTTAATTGAGGTGTAGATGAATAATGGATATAAATAATTATAAAAACTTTATTATTAGAACCACTAACCATTATTATTATTATGTAAAACATTATGTAATTGGCCATTATATTAGTCAATACATGACTTAATCGATCATCGGAATCCTAGAAGAGTTCAAAGTTCACGAACCCGAATCAAGAACGGATATCCGGGGCAGTGACCAATTGACCTTGACCCCATTCCGGAGCCATGTGACCCGTGGACCCGGTGACCCCGAGGCCAGACAGGAGAGTATGAAGGGTTCCCCTGATGATACGTGAACGAGACTGGGTGGCTGGGAAATTATGCGGGGGGCCGTTCCTGATAAATTATAATTAATTATAAACATAAATTATATTATAATATAATTAATTAATATGATGGGTGGTAATATTTCGCATTTAAAGGAATAATTCCTTGTTATTATTCACGTCCGAATGTTTAATGCAAACTGGATGCAAAAAAATGGCAGAGCTGCAGACTGATAAAGTAAACATTATGGACCTGATGAATTGAAGATAAGGAAATGAAAAAAAATATATAAGAGGAGGAGGAGGAGGACGATGCCATTCAAATTTGATAAGATTGTGTGCATCATACCTGGAAATATCGAATTATGTGAGATTTTTCTGGAAAACAATCTTTTTGTCGGATTGCTTCTTTCAATATTTGTTCAACCAATCCATCAATCCATCCATCCGTCCGTCTATCCATCCATCCATCCATCCGTCCGTCCATCCATCCATCCATCCATCCATCCATCCTTCCAACAGAAGGCCGAAGAAATGGTTAGGAATGGAATGCCTAACGATCAGTTGGAAAACAAAACCGGCAGACGACAAATTATCATCTTCTGCGGTCATGGAAATGCGGAAAACTGAGAATGCATGTTTCATCCAGGAACTCGTCCATCGTTCCATCTACAATCCCATCCCTTCAATCAATCAATCAATCAATCAATCAATCAATCAATCAATCAATCAATCAATCAATCAATCAATCCATCCATCAATCAGTCAATCCATCCAACTATCCATCCATCTATTCGTTCAATTTGCCCAATAAAGAATTTAGCTATCATTTAACTCGGCCATCAAATTCACCAAGCATCGTCATCATCACCTGACATCTTACAGCACACGACTCCAGATATCAAGCCCTTCCTGTATCTACAGGCCGTTCGCGTCTCTGAATCCCTGCGACAACACGTGGCTTCCACCCTTCCGCCCGATATGCACGAACTTTGACCTCTGTGCGCCCTTTCGCAACCCCGACCCACTCCGGCCATGTTGTCCTGTGATTGGTTAGAAATTAAATTAATTAAACTTAATCACTTATTAAATCTATTTATAACTTTGAATCATCATCATCATCATCACTCACCTGAGTGACGTCATCGTCCAAACATGGTCCGCAACTGGAACTTTCCTGGGCCGCATTGAAAGCGTAACAACCTTGGAAAAGGCAGCATCAAGTTTAATATAATATAATTTATTAATCATCATCATCATTATCATCATCATCATCATCATCATCATCATCATCATCATCATCATCATCATCATCATCACAACCTCTTATTTTGATGGCGTCCGACCAACGAATCGTCTTCAGCTGCCTGAGGTCATGCCAAGAGCACACCCTCCAACCCGGGGCGCAGAGTTCAAAGGTCGAGTTTGTCACGTGACCTTCCCATGAACCCCGGCATGCCGCCATCTTTGGGTGGAGTTTGTCTTGGAGGGCCTCCGTTGTTCCGTCTCTACAGCCTGATTCTTTTAGGAAGAGGATGATGACGACGACGACGGTGATGATAATTTATTAATAATTATTTGTCCTATTGATCACGAAGTTGGTGATGATGAATATAGAATAAGAGAGAGGTCGTTAAACTTGTTAGATTACAGATAAATATGATGGCGGATTTATATAGCGCTCCAACGGACCCCATGATTCACGGAGTCCCTTCGTGCCATCTGTCGATCACCTTCGGCAGGATTTGAACCCGCAACGTGTGAACATCCATCATCAGAATAATCTCCCGCCTCAGTTCATCCAACCGTGGAATCCTCAGGAGATTACAACGAACGTGGCCCTAGGGCCGTCACGCCGATGACCTTTGCAATGAACTTTCGAACCTTTTGCACTTTTAACATATCTGAGGTCGTCAAGGTTCATCGACTTTTTTACACTCCAATAATTATACATTTTACGACAATAATTAGAATAAAATTGATTATTAAATCAATTAGACTTTAATTTTTCACTTATGTTAGTAAGTAGTTATTACGGAAACAATGATTACAAATATGTGTGATGAATGTAACGAATATTCTGTAAATCTAACCTGTTGTCTTCAAACCTTGGGCGATAATCGGCAGATCCAAACAAGCAAAGAACAGAAAACATTGAGCGATAACATAAATCATGTCATTGTACTTTCTATGATGGAAGCTACCGATTTTTTTTTTTGGTACTCAGATAGTAAATTGTTTACAAATTACAAAGAATAATGATAATAATAACGAGAAGAAATGTTATTAATATTTCGATTATGGATTATATTTTCGATATTTTCACGGGTGTAAATCGTACAAAAATAAATTATATTCCTGAATAATTTAAACTAATAAATTTCAGAGAACGAAACCTGTTGACATCTCCAATCGAATGTCTGCACAGTCGAATATCGAAACCAAGCAAAAACAAAAACGAATCTGAGAAAAACCCAAAACAAACAAACAAGCAAGCAAACAAACAAACGCAACAACAATAATTTCGATCGAACAGTTACGAACATCACCACAGCAGCACAACGCCACAACTTCACAGTTTACAATCCTCTTTTTCCATGGCAACCATTCGAAGCAGACCTCCAGGCTCGTCTGCCAGGAATTTAAGAGGAAAAGTTGGACTTGATGGACAAGTGGAGACCACGCCTACCTCAGAAAGTGTTGATCTTACGCATTGGAAGGATGGATGGATGGATGGATGGATAGATGGATGGATGGATGGATAGATGGATGGATGGATGGATGGATGGATGGATAGATGGATGGATGGATGAATGGACGAGCGAACAAGGAGAAGATGGAGTGATGGATTGATGAACGACCAGAGAGTTTGTAACCAAAGATTTTAATGACCAAATAATGGTCTAACCAGAATCATCGAAAAGCAATCCTTTCCACAGAGTCACTCAAGCGGAACGATGGATTGAACTGGAGAGAGAAAAAGTGACAGACAGAGCATTCCAAACGCGATCCTTGTTGATGTAACCATGGTAACATTTCCTGGTGGTCTCTGCCCATCCTACATCCTTCCCCTCTAAACCCCTCACTCTATCCATTCATCTCATCCAAGCACCCACAGGTGGTGTCCCCTCTGTCCATCCATCCATCTTTCCAGCAGCTCAGCTAGAGATGGATTTTCCAATGAATGGATGAATGAATGATTGAACGAATGGATGAATGAATGAATGATTGATTGAATGACCTTCACCTCTCAAAACTTATCAGATGAACAGGTGATCCTCCAAGAAATTCTTCCAGGAACTTTTCCAATTCCTCCTCAACGACCACCGGAGCGTCGGACAATCTCCATGGCAACCAACCTTGTAAACACCTGACTCATCCGACCAATCGTTCTATTAATTATTCACGCACGACTGACTCCAATTCTGCTCTCCCTTTTATCGCTCACCGAACAAAGAACTGATAACGAGATTAAGAACTAATCGCCCGGTTATGGATGATCGTCATCATCATCATCATCATCGCGTTCCACATCGAGAATCACTATCAACACCAAGTATGCTCATATCATGATCATCATCAACATCATTATCACAGCGACCTCAAAACAAAAACAACACCAACATTAATATTCCAACAACAACGTAATTTATAATGCCGTAATTACATCAGAAATATTATTCCTTCCAGAATTATATTCTACTTCGAGTGGGGTCAAAGGTGAAGACGATTACCTGGATGGAAGGTCGGTCAAGGTCGCCCTAATTAATTATTCAAGCGATCCTTTCTAAAAATGACAACAATGGAAATACCCGCCCATAGCTTTCCACTTTCAAGGGCCACCACCTACCACGGCATCACAACTATGACTGCCAGCATCATCGTCGTCATCATCATCACGGATAGTTATTATAGTGATGTTGGCATCCGATCTCTCGTCATACATCGCAAAGCAACAGTTGTCCGTGCCGAAGGTGTTAAGCTTTTCATGTCGGATGATGACGACGACGACGACGATGGATGTTCGTAGCGATGATGACGACGACGACGATGAAGATGGATGTTCGTAGCGATGATGACGACGACGAAGATGGACGCTCGTAGCGATGATGACGACGATGAAGATAGACGCTCGTAGCGATGATGACGACGATGAAGATGGACGCTCGTAGCGATGATGACGACGACGACGACGATGGATGTTCGTAGCGATGATGACGACGACGACGAAGACGGCGATGCCGACCGCGAAAGTTGCCCGCGGGCAGAATCGAACACCAAAGGCACTGGACTGGAGTTCCAGGAGAGTCAATCATTACGACCATTGTTATGCTGATGAAGACAACGAAGATGATGCCCGTCTAATTCTGGAAATTACCTCAGGCCATGCACCTCAGGAAATTACCTCAGGCCTCCGGTCACAGGGACGCCACCGACGCCGCCACTTAACCCCGGGCCCATCTCCCACCTCCGACGTCATCACGAACCCCGTCGTAAGGACATTATATTCGTATTTACAAAGTCACGAAATTTAACATTTGAATAAATACTTTTAAAAAAGCTTTAATCAAATTAATTAATTATTTTAATTTATTTAATCAAATTAATTAATTATTTTAATTTCTACAAAAATCAAAATTAAATTCATTCAAATCTATACAATACAAACACGTTAACAGCTTCATTCCAGGTAACAAAGAGGTAGCCATCATCATCATCACTATCATCATAATCACCACCATCATCATCATAATCATCACCACGCGGCCATTTTGACGAGCAACCTTTTTCAGTCAGTAAAAAGTCAAACAAAAAAATAGATATTTAGTGGTCAATTTATCATTGCCATCGTCATCATCATCACATTGGCCGCCATCATCATCATCATAGTCGTCGTCGTCATCATCATCATCATCATCATAGTCGTCGTCATCATCATCATCATAGTCGTCGTCGTCATCATCATCATTTCAACAGAATAACAAGATGTAAAGTGATAAAGACAATCCCAAACAACTCATTTAAATACATTCCATCCGTGTACTTAGTGACCTTTTCGAGGACCACCTGAGATGAGATTGCAAACTGGCAAAGAATAATTGAATAAATTAAAATTAATTAAATAATAAACAAATAAATACTTAATTAATAATACATGATGGTGGTGATGATGATGATGATGATGATGATGAAAAGAACAGAAAAGAATTCACCAGAAAGGTCAGCAGCGAGGAGAGTAGATTGTCAGCATCTGTTCTTGTTGTTGTAAAGTTCAATGTACCTTGAATCTGCAAACAACAACCACAACAATGACATACCCAGAACAACAATTGGCAACAGTAATCTACCCAGAACAACAACAACAACAACGGATGAAATTAACATTTTGAACACGTTCTTTCACCACTGCCAACATCTTCATCATCAAAACCACCACAACAGCACCACAATCGTCGTCGTCATCATCGTCACCATCATCATCGTCGTCGTCATCATCACCAAAACCACCATCATCATCATCATCATCATGACCACTGACCAATCTTCTCCCTGTCCTTCCTCAGTGCCTCATTGACATCCTCCTCGGTCGCAAAGTCGACGTTCGCATTCCCCGTCCTCTTCCCGTCCCTCAGAACCTCGATGGTCACGTCCACGGGAACGACCGGAGCGAAGAACTGAAGGAGAAAAAATAAAATAAATAAAAATAAACGAATAAAAAGGTCGGAGGTCACGAAGAAGGGCGATAAACCGATCGACCGACCTCGACGATCTGTTCCTTGGCGACGACGTAGGGCAGTCCCCTCATGTGAACGCTGTACCCCGTCTTGGACCTGTAGGGCGGCGCGAACTCCTTGTGGGGGGCCCTCGACCTGTCCGAGTACGCCTGGCGGCGGGGCGAGCCCTCGTACCCCCTGTCGTAGTTTCGGCGGGGCGAGGGACGGTCGTACGGACCCCCGTAGCGTCTGCGCTCGGGCTCGTCGTATCTGCCCCTGCCTGCAGTTTGAATTTAAAACTTTTTCTCTAATAGTAATAATAATTACTTATTCATTATTACCATGATATCGGTATTGGGGTTAAGCTTTGTAAATATTGTCCACCGATCCAACTCAAGCCAAATTAATATCAGGTGCTCCAGGAGAGAAAACAACAACAACAATAACGACAACAACAAACAAACAACAACAACAACAACAATACCAACGACGACGTTGTTTAAATCAAACAAAACAAGCAAACGGAAAAGTCTAAAATTATCATCACGTGGATCCCGCTCACTTCTCATCGGTCCGCCTCCGTAACTCCTCCCGTCCGTCCTGCTCCGGTATCCGTGACGGTCGTCGTCTCTCCTCCTGTCGCTCCACGGTCCGGCAGGTGACAGCTGATTGGTCACCCTCGGATACATTTCCCTCAGGTCGCTCCGATAAACCTCGATGTACCTGTCGAGGTCGTACAGTGCAAGATGTGGCGATGACGATGACGATGATGACCGCGATCGCCTAAAAGCTATCGTAGCGGTGTTAAAAGTTACGTTGAAAGACGACTCGAATTAGTTGATTAAGAAGCAAAGTAATAAATAATAATATATTATAATTTTATTTTTATTATTATTGTAATTATAATTGTTATTACCAAAGCAGATGCTCGTAATGTACGTAATGTGGCCACGTGAAGTAATTTAGTTACGTTTTGTGATTACAATAATATTATGTTGTTAGATAAAGTAGATAAAAGCAACAACACTAATAATAATAATAATAATAATAATAATAACGATAATAGTAATAATAATAATAATAAAAATAACAACTATAATTAATGAAATAAAATGCTACCAAGCGTGTTCTCAATGCAAGCAGTTGAAGTCCAAACCAACGAATCCAGAACACCTCGAGTGAGTGATTGAAGTTAAAGAGGAGGACACCTGTCGAGGAGAAAAGGCGGGAAACAAGAAGACGACGTGAGGTCGTCTCGGGCTTGCTACAATGACTCGTGCCAGAAGGATGGATGGATGGATGGATGGATGGATGGATGGATGGATGGATGGAAGGATGAATGGAAGGAAAGATGGATGGATGGAGTAGGAGAAATATTCCTTCGTTCGAAATTTAAATAAAGGACGTCCAAAAACTTTGCAAGTGCGAGAGTTCGAGGGTCACGACCTCTCCGTTAAGTCGCGACGACGTTTTCTCGGATTGAACGGAGAAGCGAGAACGAGAAATAAAGGAATAAAGAAAGGAAGGAAAGTTCGAAAATGAAATAAAAGAAGGATGGGGATAGGAAAGTTTTGGGAGCCAAAAACCATAGACAAACCTCTACCAAACCTGTGCTTAATCTTTTCCTTGTGCCTTTGCAGGGCGAGGTCCACGGACCTCGTCGACGTGAAGTGCACGAAACCGTCCCCGCAGACCCGACCTCTCTCGTCCAACGCGATCACGATACCATTAGACTCGATCTCCAGACCTGTCAAACCATCGATCAAAATGCCACCTGAACCGCCAAAACCACGAGAGGGAGAAACCGGACGAAGTTCGGGTCGACGTCGCGGGCCGCTCTCGGCCGCGGTCGCTCGACGGATTCCGACTCGAGTCGGATCCGCGGAGGCTCGAATCCGAACGAGCGCTCGGGATCTTTTCCTTTCGCTCCCCCGCTTCGATCGACTTGCGGTCTCTAACCTCGGAAGAAGTCCCCGACGTCCTCCGCGGTGCAGGAGTAAGGCAGGCCCTTGACGAGCACCACGGCATTGACGGGATCCCTCCTCGGCTTCCACCTGTCCATCATCCTCCTCATGTCGCCTTCCGTCACCTGTCGAACTGAAAAGGTCGTCGGGAAATTAATTCCGATCGTGAAGGTTGGCGGAAATCGACGCAAAACCAAAGAAACTCTTTCGATCCGACGAGCAGCATGAAACGACGTGACATTAACTTCTAATAACAAACGTACAAATCAACATTCTTAACGACTTAATTTAACTCATTCACGGTACTAGGGACACCCTTGCGATCCGTTTATCACCTGTTTATCACCCGTTTATCACCCATTCATCACCCGTTTTGGAAGTCGCAAGTCGACGACGTACCTTCGATGTACCTCTTCCCCATGTTGCTCTTGTGCCTCTCCTTGGCCTTCTCCACGTCCTCCCTCGTCGCCAACTCCACGAACGCGATCCCGTTCGGTCGTCCGTCCGAGCCGACGGCTATGTGGATGCCCCTGGCGCCTCCCAAAACGTTGCAGCCTCAAAAAAAAAAAGGATTTTATTTATTTAATCAATTATTCTTTTCTAAATGGCAGGTCTAATGACTGCTGCTGACACTGTTTTGGGGATGTTTTATAGGAATCAAAATTGGGAATAATTTTCAAATAAACATTTTTTTTGTGTGTTATTTTTATGTGCCTGTGGCGATGTCAATATTAAGAACAGGACAAGAATTTTGAAAAGTTTATATCATTAAATGATGCATCAACAGGTGGCAGAGTCGACAATCAATTTTGCAGGAGACATTTTTTTTCAGAAATTCCCAAACCGAGGCCAAACAAAAAGTCCCGCCCACCTTCCATGAAATCCAAGACGTCCTCTTTGATGGCGGAATACGGCAGACCGCAAAGACTCACGATGTGAGGCCCTTTCGAGTCGTCTGCCGAGGGTTTGTCGTCGTCTCGGACGCGACGCGGAGAAGGACCCCGTCCTTCCCCATTGCTCGAAGAGTCTTTGTTGCCATCGCTTTCTCTTGACTCCTGTTTTTCCCTTTTGTCGTCGTTTTCCTCGTTTTCGCACGGAGGTTCCAGAAGTTCTATGGATGCCTCGTCTTCGAGAGGAACTGGAAAATAAATCGATCGGCGTTCGATCGTTAAACTCGGGTGATAACGTGGCACGAAGTTTTACTTCAAAAAGCAAAAGGAATTTTATGATTATGTATTATATGTATATATATAATAGGAGGTGTTATAAAGGACTGACTGCCTTGATGTACAAAATATCAGATTTAAGAATACATATCTACATGTAATCAAAAATTGTGAAATTATATGTCAAATATTTCTGGCTTTCCAAAAACAAAACCATCAATTTATTGATAAAACAGGTAGCTAATCCAGCTCAGGTAACTATTCAAACAAATAAAATTTTTTACGGCCACTACAAGATGTCCCCTTTAACTTTAAGAAAAGAGATAAGAATTAAAAATGTGTTGTTCTCAAATCCATAGCAATTAAATGTTAATTTTCAATTTATCCATCGGCATGATAACAAAACTCAACAAAAACGTCGAATAGGAAAAGAAATCGAAAATTATTTACAAGAAAACATTTGTTTGTTCAAATTTTAAATTAAAATTTTAAATTAAAATTTAAACCTTGAGTTTCAAACGGGACAAAACCTTCCCCCATTTTCTGTGGCAATAATAACAACTGAAAGCGACAACAACTTTTGTGGACCGTTTACAACAAAATGGTAACGTGGCCTTGTTTCGGTTTAAGTTTTTTTTTATATTAATTTTTAAATAAAGCGATTTGTTTAAGAAATTCTATTTTAATTTTTTGAATAAATATTTCAACATAATTTGTGGACACCAGATACGACCTGTTGTCTCTATGGTGATAAGTCAAAATTCGTATATCACAGGATAATCTCTTTCAAATGTCGAGCGATCACTTTTGCTGCGAAAAATTCAAGTTCAGAAAGGTATCCTGGCAGTGTTTTTATTGATCGAAAAATCTTATAACTGCATTTATTTTTGTTTCCAGAGTGAAAAACATGATAAAATCGTCACTTTATGTCCGATTTGCAAGAGAGACTTTGGAAAGCGACAGAAGATGGAGAACATGGAGGATCTCGTAGAAAAACATTTGAAAATCTTGAGGAGCAATCTGTTAAAAGACAGAAGACAAACCGGCGTTGGCAAGTGCCTTTCTCCGACTACAACTCGTCTCAAATCTTGTCAGTTTAAGTTTTACATGAACAAATGTTTCCAAATAAATGTAGGACCTGGAAGCTACGACATCGACAACGCGTTCCGTAAAAACACCAGCAAAGGCCCCTCGTTCTCCAAGAGTTCCAGACATCAGTCCATACAGAACGACACACCAGGACCGGGAACTTACACAGTTAGTACCTACGAGGGTTCATCGGCATAATGTTACTTTCATAACACGCTCAGTATTTTACTTTGATAATTAATTAAATATCATTTTAACCCAGCTATCCCCGAAGTTT
>CM067528.1:462500-477500 GCA_034509925.1 Hirudinaria manillensis
AGCGAATGAAATAAAAATTTTCAGCGAAACATGAAAACTATCAAAGGTCGGTCAAGTGGCCAATTAGTAAATGAACCGATCGATCAATCAGTGAATCTCTGCGTCAATCAATGCATTATCAATCAGTGAATCTCTGCGTCAATCAATGCATTATCAATCAGTGAATCTCTGCGTCAATCAATGCATTATCAATCAGTGAATCAATCAATCAATCAATCAATCACCGTGAGTAACGTGGTCTCCATGAGGAATATCAGGCAAACGACGTATTGAACGTCTGGCAAGGACAACATGTTCACCATTTTGCTGCAACTTTCCTTAAAGTGCATATAAAAGTGCATATCAAAACGATAATTTTCAAATTCAATTAATTCATTTATTAATTAGAATTAAAATTAAAATTAATAATTCATTTTCAGTTCAATTTGCAATCCTTCGAAACTCTTGAGGTTCTTAAACAGCCTCTCGATTGCTTCGAGAGATCGAAATTAATTTGTTTTTATTGTTTGACATTTCGAAAAACCAAACACGAGGTTACGTCACGAGCGGACACGTTGGCGCGTTTTTGTTTCTTAAAGAAAAAAAAAAAGAATAAGCAAACTAATTGTTCAATTCTTGTCTTTTGAACAAAAAAAAAATCTGTTTTGCGTTTAATTTGTTTTATTCAACATCTCCATCGAACTTTAATTTATACACTTGTCCATCCATCCATCCATTCCTCCATCCGTCCATCCATCCATCCATCCATTCCTCCATCCGTCCATCCATCCATTCTTCCATCCGTCCGTCCATCCATCCATTCCTCCATCCGTCCATTCATCCCCCCATCCATCCATCCATTCATCCCATCCATCCATTCATCCGTCCATCCATCCATCCCTCCGTCCGTCCATTCATCCCCCCATCCATCCATCCATCCGTCCGTCCCTTCTCCCACAACACCGACCATTCCACCCAGCATGTACGTGGCCTTCAACAGCAGCCTTCCAATCCACTGCAGCACGAAATGACTTAACATCGTCGAGCGAACGAACGAACGATATTGGAGTCACAGCACAAGATCATCATATGCTCTCTTCGTAGTTTATATATATATATATAAATTTGTTTTTTTTTTTATAAATCTGGAAATTCCAAAATCGGATCTTTAATATAATTCTATAAAACAAAATATGGCGACCGACGCTGCTTCCTGTTGAAAATTGAAAGTTGTCGTTCGAATCGAGTCTTGGAAAAGTATCGAAATTGGATCGTCTGAGAATTCGTTACAAATTGTTATTAATTAAGATATTTTAATTATAATATAATTATTAATAAAAGAAATTATAAAAACAATTTTCAAAAATGACGAGGAGTTCTTTTTTTTTATGTTAAAAAAAAGGATTTAAACTTCCTCTTAGAATTCAACGCTTCCAAGATGTTGCAACACAACATTGCTTTGTGTCTACTTTCAATCGTTTACTTAAGATAAGATAACAGATTGATTGATTGATTGATTGATTGATTGGTCGGTTGGTTGGTTGGTTGGTTGCTAAGCAACCCGTGGTGACAATCGCTTCGAAAGGAGAGAAAATGTATTTCACATTGGAACCTCTCATCGAGTTGTTTGAGTTTTGTTAGGAAAGATTTTATTCAATTTTTAAATTTTTCGACCAAAAATGTCGTCTGAAAAGGTTAAATTAAATTAAATTAATCTGGAAATTAATTTAAAAATAATAACGAGAAAATAATAATAATAATAATAAAATCTTTTTAATTTTTGTTTGCTTCGACGATTCAAGACGAATTTCTTTGCATTTAATGAAGAATTTTGAGTAAAAAGGAAGAAAAAGATTGAAAAAAGGAAGTCTTTTCAGACATACTTGAGGTTAGCAGATGAATATTGATTCACTGATTAAATACTATTTATTATAATAAATATATAAATTATATATTATATTTTATAAATGTTTAAAACTATTTATTAATTAAATCCAGAAATTGAATTTCTGCCATCAGTAATAATATTAACATTTCTATATTTTAGGTCCTTTTCGTTTGTCATTAGGTTTATTAATTAATATCAATTATAATAATAATAAATAATAATAATAATAATATTAATAATAATAACAAATAATAATAATTAATTAATGAACTTGTTAATTAATATTAATGTATTAACATTTTAATCACACTTGGTCAACCATTTACGATACGAGTCGTGGAATTATTATAATTATTATTATTATTATAATTATTATTATTATTATTATTATTATTACGTCAATGTTTTTTTATCAATTTTCTCCAATTTTCCTCTAAATTCAAACAATTCCTTGTGATGTACGAAATGCATAGAACAGTTTAAAAACATTTGAAATATTTCTTTATCTCTGCAACTTAGCATCACAAAGAGAGAGGAGGAGGAGGAGTAGGAAGAGGATCTCCAATTTCAAATCAAACAAGAATCCAGGAGATCTCAAGAAACGGAGATATGAAGCACAGCAAAACATTGAAACCGTGCTGCTGCTGCAGCTGCTGCTGACGACGACGACGGCCGAGATGACGACGATGACGACGACGACGACGATGAAGATCTTTCGGGGCTACTCGGAAATCGAAAAAGCATGAACGCCATCGTGAATATGGCCATGTACCAGACGGGGGCAGGTGAAAGCGGAATTGACGGCGGTAAACCGGACCCCACCACCGGCGCCGCAGTCACCCCCGGCGGCGGCAACGGTACCACGGACGGCAGTATGGGCCTGAGCGGGCCCGTCCTGGGTTTGTCCGGGGCCGCCGGCAGAGCCAGTGCCAGTCTGGGCAGGGTGAACGGTGGGATGAACACGGCCGGAGAGGAGTTGACCGTTCAGAACGTCACGAGACGCCTCAACAGGTCTGAACTGAACGGGTTTCAATCGATTGAATCGTCAATTGTCGTCGTCATTATCGTCATCATCATCAGCGGCGGCCATAATGAACTAAACATCACCGTCGTCATCGTCATCATCATCGTCGTCGTCATCGTCATCATCATCGTCATCATCGTCGTCATCATCGTTGTCGTCGTCGTCGTAGGTTGGAGGCCACTACCCCTAAGAAGACCCACACGAGGTCGTTGTTCTTGTTCGGAGACGACAACATCATCAGGAAGTGGGCTCAAACCATCATCGAGTGGGGATATCCTTTCATGGATGACTGACGATGATGATGATGATGACGATGATGATGACTATGACGATGATGATGATGACTGACGATGATGATGATGATGATGATGACTGACGATGATGATGATGATGATGATGATGATGATGGTGACATTAACTTCATTACCACCACCATCATCATCGTCGTCGTCATCATCATTATTATCATCATCATCATCATCATCATCAGTTGTAACAACGGCCGTTTCTCTCTTGGGAACTTTCAAATTTCAATCAATTCAATCAATCCTCAATCACTTCGTCAATCACATTTCGCAAAAACACTCGAATGAAATGAACGACTGATTGAACAGATGAATGGACGGACGGACGGAGAATTTTTGTGATTGATCGATTGATTGATTGATTGATTGAAGACGCGAGTCAATCGACTCGTGACCCCTTAGAACCCAGTCATAAAGAGACAGATTAACACTAAAAGTGAACCTAAACCCATCTGTTCGTGACCCAGTTGCATATTAAACTTTCCTTGACCCAATTGCATATTGAACGCCATTCGAGTACATGGTCCTGCTGACCATCATTGCCAACTGCATCGTCCTGGCACTGGAAGAGCACTTGCCAGAAAACGACAAGACGCCCCTCAGCATAGAATTGGTTAGTGACGTCACTTGACCTCGTTTCTTCTCATTGGTCGAGCGCGAGGTCGAGATTATTTTTGGCATCTTTGTGACCGATTTTAATGATTTCTGATGTCGCTTATGACTCTAGGCTTAATGGTTATGTTCAATTTCATGGATGAATGGATGGATGGATGGATGGATGGATGGATGGATGGATGGATGGATGGATGGATGGATGGATGGATGGATGGATGGATAGGTGGACGGATGGATGGATGGATGGATGGATGGATGGATGGATGGATGGATGGATGGATGGATGGATGGATGGATGGATGGATGGATGGATGGATGGATGGATGGATGGATGGATGGATGGATGGATGGATGGATGGATGGATGGATGGATGGATGGATGGATGGATGGATGGATGGATGGACTTGCAAATTTAATATGAAGAGGAATGTCTTCGTGATGGAGATGACGACGACGACGACGAAGATGGAAGACGGAAAGAGCTTTCGTATATTCAACTGTGCACGTAGGAAGCTGCTCCAGGCTTGGAAAACAAGACCCACGCCACGGCTTCGTTGGAGACGATCTGGAAGACGATGACAACGACGATGATGATAACGATGTTGTTGATGATGATGATGATGATGATGATGATGATGATGATGATGATGATGATGTTGATGATGATGATAATGATGTTGATGACGTTGATGATGATGATGATGATGATGATGATGATGATGATGATGATGATGGACATGTAAATCAGAAGGTTATTGGCAGTTAATACAGGTAATAGGAATCCATTACAGGTAACCATTCATGTTTACATCCGTCAAGAGATTATAAGGAGGTGATAATATAATTTATTGTTGCAATGTTTAATTATAATTGAAATATAATTCTTTGAGTTTTATTATTATTATTAATGTTATTATTATTGTTGTTATTGTTATTATTATTATTAAATTATAAAATTATTCTTTTATGTGTTATTAATTGTAACTATGAATTGTATAGTCTGTGAAGTTTAACTTCTACATGGATGACGGTCTTATGATGACGCTGTGATGATGATGATGATGATGATGGTGGTGATGGTGATGATGATGATGATGATGCTGTGATGATGATGATGATGATGGCGATAACGACGACGACGACGACGATGATGATAGATGCTTGTGGATCACTTCCGTCGTGGTTCGCAGGCAGCAGCTGCAGCTTCCAGCTTGAGGGAGCCTCTTGTTTCAACCTCTCACTTTTCCATCATCACCATCTCTCCCTTCCTTAAATTCGCTCACTTCTCTCTACTCGATCGGCTGATTAAAATATCTTATTATTATAATTAGAAATTTAAATTTAAATCCGGAATTTAAAAATTTAAAATATTATTTTTTCGTCGTTTATAAAAGTATTTAATGTTTATATTGTATTTAATGTCGGCGTGGTTTACGATAACGATAACGTCGCTTGTTATTCCAAGAAATACCAAACATTTTTACATCAAATTTAGAAATTACTGATTGAACACCAAAAACGTCAATCAATCAATCAATCTATCAATCGATGACTCAATCAATCCATCAAAGCGTCAATCAATCTATCAATCAATGACTCAATCAATCTATCAATCAATGACTCAATCAACCATCAAAGCGGTCAATCAATGACTCAATCAACCATCAAAGCGGTCAATCAATTATTCCTGACCAAAAGTTCAAAACATCAATTTAACAAACAAACAAACTGAAATAATAAAAAAAAAAAACTATTTATTTGCTAACTTCAGGAAAAGACTGAAATCTACTTCCTGGGCATCTTCTTCATCGAAGCCATGTTCAAAATCGTGGCCCTGGGTTTTGTTCTGCACAGAGGGGCCTACCTAAGGAACGCCTGGAATATGATGGATTTTATTGTTGTCGTCACAGGGTGAGAAGTTTGTTGCTGTTGTCGCTCTTGTTGCTGCCGCTTGTCGCTCGTGTGGTCGATGTCGCTAGAGCAGCTGGCGATCGTTGGGTTAGGAACCTCCTAGGGTGGGAGAATGGCTAGTGGTTCGACGGGTACTTGGATTTAAAGTTTGATTCGAAAGGACTTTGGAGCTATTTTGTCGAGATAGTACCTGAATGAAATTTGTCCGAACTAAATTGAAATTTGGATGATTTGTAATATTTGATTCGTAATATATAATAATTATTTGAAATATTTGATTCGTAATATATAATAATGATTTATAATATTTGATTCGTAATATATAATAATGATTTATAATATTTGATTCGTAATATATAATAATTATTTGTAATATCCACTTTATGATAAAATCGAACATCGAGTGCAGTGGACAAATGCTTCTTCTAAATTGAAAGTCTCAAATGCTTACGCGAGAAGAGCAGACTTTAGACTTTTGAATCTCCTGGCATCGGAATCCAACCAGGATTTATCTAATTACGTAACTGCTTACCGACAACAGAATAAAATTCTCAATTATTTCTAAAGAATTTATTAATTTTAACGATTTATTTATGTTTAATTCAAGAATGTAAAGGAACCAATCAGAAATAAGACCTCACCCTGTACACAACACGTGATCAACACGCGCCTCCATCGAACACAAATGTCTTTTGAGCTTCTAACATATTTGCACAACATCGGAGACCAACTTGAAATCCAATTTAATCAATAAGTTCTTCTTTTCTTTCTTTTTTTTTTACTATTTTTTTCTTAAATAGAAGTAATTCGGAAAATATTCTTAATTCGGCGAATTTATGATTCGAGCATGACCCACCTGGCACAGGTACACAACAAACTTTCCAACGCTGTAAACAACATTCACTGATCAATCAATAGATCGATGTTTATCTCTCCTTCGAATCAATCAAACTGAAATTTTTTTTATTCTCAATTCATTTGTTTACAATTCACTAATGCCTTGTAAATCACCTTCGCACAACCTAGCCCTTACTCGTACAATTCACCTGTAAAGCATCCACCTGTAGAGCAATTCACCTGGTGACCAATTCACCTGTAGAGCAATTCACCTGTAGAGCAATTCACCTGATGACTAATTCACCTGTAAATAGCAATTCACCTCCTCACAATGCAGCGAATGGTGACCATGGACGATTGATTGATATTTTCAGGTTTTTATCGTTGTTTAGCGAACATTTCGATCAACCGGCCTTGAGGGCAGTTAGGGTCATGAGGCCGTTTAAGCTCATAACTGGCTTCGAAAGTGAGTCGGCCGACTAGACCTAGAGGCCTAATTATAAATTCAAGAAAAATCATTTTATTATGTTTATTATTATTATAATTATTATTATTATTATGTCGGTAATAATTAAGTTATATTTACAATTAAGATAAATATAGAAGCGTATGATCGGTGTATGCTAAACTGTCGCTGCAGGCAGCGAATGCTTGCTTTCAAATGCAGTGGAAATCCCCAAAGCTTGATTGTTCGTTTGCTTGATTGAATGATTGAATGATTGATTGATTGATCGAGTGATTGACGATCCGGTCGACCATCCTTCAATCCGTTCTCAATCCCCCAATTTGGTCAGTAGATCCACCCACCGCTGATGCCAATTTTAGCACAAGAACAGTCGGAGGATTAGATCTCGGCTTTTCCGTAACATTAAGGTTTCGCTTTCAAGATTCCGGGGATTTCCACTGACCAGCTGATTAGCCGAGGGCGTAGCTGTTGCCGCTTGTACATATTGTTGTGTTGTGCGCTTCATCGTCTGATGCTAGACCTCATTTTCGCGCCAATTTTGTTAGTTTCACTTGTTCCGTTGCACAATAAACTTATTATTAAGTGATATAATATTAATTCAATTACAAGGTTATTTTCAAATATATTGAATTTAATTCAATTTGAAAATAAAGATTATTTATGAAATAGAAAAACTAGTAATAAATAAATATACATGTTAATTTTAGAAATTATAATTAATAACAATAATAATAATAATAGTAATAATAATAATAATAATTAAGCAGACTTTATTATAGCATCCACCTTTTGATTCTGTTGCACGTCGATAGGTGTTTCGGCTGTTATTGGGAACTTACTAGTGACGTCATCGTCACGACCTTTGAACCCGTGACTGACCCCATCACGTGGGTGATGGGGTGAAGTTGACCTGACAAAATATTTACCAGTACAAACCGAGTCCAAGACAACAGAATTGCTACTAGAAGAGAAATATATTGAAAGTTACAATACTAATACTAACAATAATAATAATAATAACAATAATAATAATAAATTATAAAAATAATTAACTGCTATAGAAAAGAAAGCGACCTTAAACAGCCCAATTAAGCAGCCAGTTTTCCAGGCTAATGAGACGTACCACGGAGGAGTTCCCATGGCGACCGTTTGTATATTATTAATATAACAATTATTATTATTGTTAATGTAACCATTATTATTATTATTATTATTATTATAATATCCATTGTTATTGTTATTAATATAACAATTATTATTATTGCTAATGTAACCATTATTATTATTATTATTATTATATCCATTGTTATTGTTATTAATATAACCAGTATTATTATTATTATAATCATTACTAATTGTTATTATAAATACTATTACTATCATCATCGTCATTATTATTATTACTATTATTATTATTATTGTTATAATTACTGTTTTCCTTTTTTCTCGGAAGAAATTCGTTGGTCGGCTGTTCTGTTTGAGGCTGTCCTGGCCATTTTTAAAGATGGCTGCCGAGAAACAGTTACAAATGGTTTAAATACGTACCAGACGATAATTTATACCAGACGAGATAATTTATGATATAATGATTACATTTGTATTCATATTTCCATTTATTTCAGTATTATACACTCGTTATTATTTGTGAAGGTTACTTACATTCCTTGTACAGACGTATGTCTTCATTTCTAACCTTTTGTACTTCATTCGTACAAGAATAACTGATTTCTATCAGAAAAAAAAAAACTAAAACGAACAAAATAAAAACTTATAAAGATACATAATTGATAAATATACATAACTTTGAGACATAACATTTCATACCTGGTGAGCCCATCCCAAAAGCGATATTCAAGCAACAAGAGAGGGCCTTACTTAAGAAAGGCCCAAGTATACACTTGGTTTGTGTACACTTGGTTTGTATACACTTGGTTTGTATACACCTGGTTTGTATACACTTGGTTTGCATACAAACTCATGTTTTGTGCGTCCGTCAAATTGATTTCCAAGGAGCTACTTTAGTTATTGACAAAAAGTCTGATATTTGTCAGGTTTATAACCATCCTGGCGAGCGGTGGTAGTGGAAGCAGCTTCAATTTAAGAACCCTCAGAGCCGTGCGTGTACTCAGACCTCTGAAACTAGTGTCAGGAGTACCAAGTCGGTTTCTGTTATGACCCCAGTTCTCAGTGTTTAGTCTTCGTCGATAGTTTAGAATGGACCCGATTATGACTTTTGGTTGATCGTCGCCATATTTGTTTTTCATTCATTTTCTCTCTTTTTATAAACAATTTCCCTTTTCGAAGAGTCAGTCTTAGAGATCGTGAGATCTAGTTAGTCTTTCTACACAGAGTGCAGTGGAGTGATTTTTGATTGAAAGATCCTGGCGAATGGTTTATTTAGAAGAGATCGATTAATTGATTTGTCGTTTACAAGGAGACCAAAAAAAATATATATTAAATGATTTCATGATTTTCTTCATATTGATTTGAAATCCCACGTTCCCCAACCTTTTCAGTTGCATCTTTTTCCAATTTTCCAAACGAAAAGTGAATGCACGTTCGCTTGACGATCCTCAACAATCTGCCAGGATTTGCAGTCGGTTTTATTTCATTCATTGATTTCAAGCCCGTCGTGGTAGATTGATTTTTCTCGATTTTCGAGAGTTTGTTTACAGAATGAAGAGAACGATATATTCTTGATTTACAAAAAATTCAAAAACCTCGATTTTAAATTCGACAATTCTACGAAATACGCCAAGTACGTATATCGGACGCCCTGATACATGAGCAACAGACGGAACCCAAGCCAAAACAGAAAAAGCGGTTCGATTAATCGCCAACGAAAATGGAGTTTAGAAATTTTCAAATTAAAATTTATTTTAACCACTTAATAATATTTAAAAAAAAACAATGGAATAATTTAAAATTAATTTTTATATAAAATATATAACAACAAAAAACTGAAATAAAATTTTGCATGTTAGAAGCTGCATGGTTTAAGCTCGTAATCCTATTTGCTTATAAGCCAATTTCAACCATTTCTTAGAAAATGTTTCTTGTTGCATGTCTTTTGCTCGTTTCCAACTTTCAGAACGTTTTTCAACATTAAATGGATGCATGCTGTTGCTAGAATTGTGAATTAATTTTTATAGGACATGATTCAACATAATTTATTCAAGTAATTCAAGGATCGAATGAACCTGAAAATAATTAAATCAAATTATTTCCATAACCGTAAATTTCAAATAATATTATTTTAACTATAATTTCCTCTTCGCCCTTTAATTGGTTTTATTTTATACAATTTCATTTCAACCAATCAACAACAATGGATGATCCGACTGGACACGATAAGGTCTACAAGTCGTACTGAAGTCCATATTGAAAGCCATGGCCCCCTTACTACAGATTGCCCTGCTGGTACTCTTTGCCATCGTCATATTCGCCATCATAGGCCTTGAATTCTTGGCAGGCGCCTTTCATTCGACTTGCCAAAACATAATCACAGGTTGGTCGAACGAACCTCCGCCTTAATTTTTCAATCGGATTTTCAATCCATTCATAAACAGTAACCGTAAACATTCCAGAGGTAGAAGAATTTCAAACGATTCCACATTTAACACATGAAAGTAGACGTATAACTTTAAATCTAAACACAAACACATATTTCAGGCGAAATCGATTTGGCCGGGGAGGAGGAAATTACACCCTGCTCGGACACGCCCAAATCTTTCGGGGGTGGCTTCGAATGCCCCAGCAACTCCAAGTGCAAGGCCTACTGGGAAGGGCCCAAACACGGCATAATTAGCTTCGACAACATTGGTTATGCCATGCTGACAGTCTTCCAGTGCATCACCATGGAAGGATGGACGCAAGTCATGTACTACGTGAGTGAACCTCCTTTTAAAATGCCACTGAATATTCAGAAGGCGGGTTTAATTTGCATATTAAATGAGAGTCGTTTTAGAAACATAATTTTGTTTAAAGTGATAGTGTTAATGCTAATGTTAATGCTGGTAAATAAATAAATAAATAATTGATTGATTAAATTGATTAATTATCTAACAGACTAATGACGCAGTTGGCAGCTTCTTTCCCTGGATGTATTTTGTCCCTCTGATCATCATCGGCTCCTTCTTCATGCTTAATCTCGTTCTTGGAGTCCTAAGCGGGTTTGGTCGATTGATTTTCAATCTGATTGAATGTCTGATTGAAATTCTGATTGAAAAACTGATTGACTTGGTGATGCCACGCCCCAAAGTTTAAGTGAATTAACAATTATAACAAATACAAGAACTTTGATTTAAACAATTTCTTGCCATGACTAATGTTTCACTTCTCAGAGAATTTGCAAAGGAAAGAGAACGAGTGGAAAACCGGAGAACTTTCCTGAAGCTGAGGAAGCAACAGGTACTCGACAGACAGGCGGAAGCCTACCTGGAGTGGATTTGCAAAGCAGGTGAAGACACGCCTGGAATACGCCGTGATACTGATGGCTACTGATGACCGAATAATTTGGATATTTTAGGGAAACAATGGCGACAAAAAAAAAAGAGTAGACAAAGCTTTTTATATTATAATTATGAATTTATGAATAGTAATTAAAGTCGGATTGATAAATTATTCATGACATTGTCTACAGAGGAAGTCATCTTGAATGAAGAAAGGACGACGGACGAAGAGAAAAGGAAAATAATTGAAGGTCTATTTTGTTTGGATCATTGATTGACTCACTGATTGACTCATTGATTGACTCACTGATTGACTCACTGATTGATTCACTGATTGACTCCTTGATTGACTCTTTTATTCAATGATTGATTTGACTTATTGATTGACCGATTGCTCAGAGTGGAGGATGGATTGAACGGATGAGCGGCAGAAAGTGCCATATCGAATTTCGAAGTTCATCTGGCCGAGCAAACATGCAAACTTGATCTGGGGTTTCGTACCCCGGACAGATCGGGCACCGTTAGACGAGGAATTACTTTCGATTTGTTTACATTGGCAAACAGCAAGGAGGAGGTTGGCATGCACGAGGAAGATGAAGCAGTTGAAGACGAAGAACATCAGCAAAGATGGAGACGAATTGGACAACTACGACGAAAATGAGGAACTGTTTGCAGAACTGGGTCAGTTCATTGCTGGTTGATTGTATCAATCGATCGATTGAACAAATCGGTGAAAGAAGGATGGCTGAATGAAAGGATGGGCGGATGGATTAATTTCGTTAAAGTCTGTTAAATAAAGTTTATATCGGCATAATGTATTACTACTTAGCCCTTCCAAGCATTTGCAGTGTTATAAATATTTATTTTATTTCAATTTTATAATAATATATAATTTCCTTTAAAAAAAAAAGCCGATTGGTTGAATGATAAAATAAACGGTTGAACTTAATGATTTGACTGACTTGAGTTGATTGAAACGTCAACCACAACATCAGGCGAGAATCCATTCAGTCCTCATCACAAAAAGAAGAAAAGAAGAAGGTTTGTGGCTCTGTGGAGGACTGAAAAAAGAATCAAGTAGGTTTCAATCAATCGCTTTCCTGATGCTAACCCTAGCTTCCATCGTAACCTTAACACAAACCTTGAACCTAAATCGTATTGGGGTTTGTCTTGTATCCTAAAAACTTGCATCCTGACCCTAATCTAACTTGAAAAGTAAGCCTATGCCTAGTTTCAAACTTGGTTCTAATTCTGAACCTAAACATTCACGAAATGACTTCAATCAACCTCCCATCTTCCCACCAATGATTCATCTATTCCTTCCTTCATTCAATCCAATCGATAAAAAAACAATGCGCTACATAAATGAAACATAAATGACTATGCGCTACATAAATGATTGAACTACCACGACAGATTCAAAGTCCGTCGAATAGTGAAGAGTCAGACATTTTACTGGCTGATCATCATCCTAGTCTTCCTCAACACCGTATTCGTGGCCGCTGAACATTACAGGCAGCCAAGTTTCCTGACCGATTTTCTCTGTCAGTCCATTGGTCGTCTATGATATAATTACATATAACACTTATAGTAACAATTAAAATAATAATAAATTGATCCATTTTGAAATAATTTACTAGTTGATTATATATTAATAAATATATTTTATTCAGCTATACTTATGCATTGAATATAATTGATTCGCTGGTCATCGACATCATCATTATCATCATCATCACGGTCATCGTCGTCATCATCATCATCATCAGCCCATGCAGAGTACGTTTTCCTGGCTCTGTTTGTCCTGGAGATGTTGTTGAAGATGTTCGGTTTGGGTCTCCACATTTACTTCCAGTCGTCATTCAACATATTCGACTGTGTTGTAAGTACTGACGTCATCATCATCATCGTCATCATCATCATCATCATCGTCATCATCATCATCTACATTGTTACTCACTTAGATAAGTTATTATTAACCATTGTGAATTGCAAAATCTGATGTATCTGAGTTGTCTTGGATTCTCTTAATACGTACGTTTTTATGTTTACATTTTATGTCTATTTATAAATATTTATAAATAAATTATGTCTATTTATAAATATTTATAAATAAATTATGTCTATTTATAAATAATGAATATGCAAAGTGACTCTAAATTTATCGCCGCCAAGGTCATAGCTGGAAGCCTATTCGAGACAGCGTGGACGACCTACTTTCCAGACATTTCATTCGGCATCAGCATCCTGAGAGCCATGCGATTGCTCAGGATATTTAAAGTAACTAGGTCAGTTCACTTAATTATTCATATATTCACGTTTCCATGATAATTCAATCGTTTCATCGTTAACTGCACACCTTGTTAACAATTTCATACGTATTGAATTAGATATTCATTCATTATAATTAGCCTCATTAGGATAATTTATTCGCCGCCAAGGTATTGGGCTTCGCTGCGCAATCTGGTCATATCCCTGTTGAGCAGTATGAGGTCCATTGTTTCCCTCTTGTTCCTCCTCTTCCTCTTCATCCTCATCTTCGCCTTGCTGGGCATGCAGCTCTTCGGAGGAGAGTGAGTCATGGCTTTCATGATTATGATAATAACAATGATAATAATAATAATAATAATAATAATAATAATAATAATAATAATAATAATAATAATAATAATAATAATAATAATAATAATAATAATAATAATAATAATAATAATAATAATAATAATAATAATAATAATAATAATAATAATTTCATTAATATATATAATTTTATATTAAGGTTGATAATACCATCATAATAAACACTTGCAAACACTTATAATAACATCAATTCACTTAGATTTCATACATACATGTATTTTGCGTGTATTCGACAGTCATAAGGATGTGTTTAATGATGTCAATGCATTGAAAGGTAACGCATTGTCACTTCCATCAATCCAGGTGGAACTTTGAGACCGGGAGACCGACCAGTCACTTCGACACTTTTTCAGTGGCTTTGCTCACAGTCTTCCAAGTGATTTACACCTGCTACCTAATTATCATAAACTATGATAATTGTCCACCTGATTAACATTCATTCATTCCTTCATTCATTAATATTAATATTAATTCTCGGTCAGATATTGACTGGGGAAGACTGGAACGAGGTCATGTTTAATGCCATCGAGTCGCAGGGCGTCGACGAATATGGAATGTTTTACTCCATTTACTTCATCATACTCGTGCTCTTTGGAAACTGTTAGTCGACTGATGGTTGATTGACTGATTGATTGATTGATTGATTGAGCGATTGATTGACTGATTGATTGAGCGATTGATTGACTGATTGATTGAGCGATTGATTGACTTGTTGGTTGATTGATTCCGGTTCAATTGAAATCCAGACACCTTGCTTAACGTATTCTTGGCCATCGCCGTGGACAACCTCGCAAACGCACAGGAGTTGACGGCTGCCGAAGAAGAACAGGAACAGAAGGCCGAGCAGGTTCTTAATAATATTAATATTATATATTATATAATA
>CM067528.1:482500-517500 GCA_034509925.1 Hirudinaria manillensis
TTCCCAAATCAGGCCCTACCGTACGTGATATTGCTCATCGCTATGCTCTTCTTCATCTATGCCATCATCGGGATGCAGGTAATCAATTATGTTATTCATTTATTCACGCTTGATATGCTAATAGACGGATGAGGGGTTAAGGTAAAGGTCAATCAGTCAATTAATATTCATGTATTCAAAACCGGACGACCAATCAGATATTTGGAAACATCAAACTGAAGCCCGGAGCGGAGATCAACCGACACAACAACTTTAGGACATTCTTTGACGGCGTCATGCTCTTGTTCCGGTTGGTTGATTTCGCTGTTGATTGACACGTTGATTGATTGATTGATTGATTGATTGATTGATTGATTATCTTATTTATCGGTTGAATGATTTCGTTTTGATTTACTGATTGATTTCTCGATTGGCATTGGAACAGGTGCGCCACAGGTGAGAGCTGGCAGCAGATCATGCTGTCATGCATGAGTGGAAAAGAGTGCGACCACCTAACTAGTCTCAAGGGCACAACCCAGTGCGGCCTTGACATTGCTGTTCCTTATTTTGTGTCTTTCATCTTTCTGATGTCTTTCCTTGTCAGTATATAATTTATTTAAATTTATTCAAAAATATTAATAAATTATTAATTATTATTTATTTTATTATGCCAGTAAATTGTTTTAAAAAGGCGACTAGAATCTTCATTTTAACAAATAGTTTTGTTATTTTAAGAACAATCATTTATAATTGTTAAAGTCATTTATAAAACGCCAATGATAGAAGCAAATGTAGGATAATAATGATGCAATACCTGCCCGCCTGCATTGCCTTACCTGTGATGGAATTCAAAACATACCTGTATTGCTTACCTGTAGATGCTCAACTTGTTCGTGGCCGTAATCATGGACAACTTCGATTACCTGACGAGGGACTCATCCATCCTGGGACCACATCACCTGGATGAATACGTCAGGGTCTGGTCCAATTATGATCCGGAAGCCTCGTAAGTTAAGGCAACGTTAATGATGATGATGATGATGATGATGACAACGATGACGATGACGACGATGATGATGATGATGTCATCCAGAGGTCGCATCCACTACACGGACATGTACGACATGCTCAGAAACATGGAGCCACCTGTCGGCTTCGGAAACAAGTGCCCGTATCGATTGGCCTACAGAGTTAGTCCATCATCATCATCATCATCATCATCGTCATCGTCATCATCATCGTCGTCGTCGTCGTCATCGCCATCGCCACCACCACCATCATTACATCGTCGTCGTCATCATCACAATTACCCTTTTCCTTCGGCTCTTAGAAACTGATACGCATGAACATGCCAGTATCAGACGATGGTACTGTCCACTTCACCACTACCCTGTTTGCCCTCATCAGGGAATCCCTGGGCATCAGAATGGGACCCGGTATGGTTGAAATTAATTTTTTTTTGCCGGTCACTTAATTATACCCATTTAGTATTATTAATACTCGTAATTATATTATGTATTGGAGTACCACTAATTATCATTATAAATATTAATATTGTTGTTATTAATTATTTTATTATTATTATTATTATTATTATTATTATTATTATTAGCCGAAGAGATGGACAAGAATGACGAAGCACTAGCCGAGACCATACGGGTCCTTTGGCCAATTCAAGCCAAGAAAATGTGCCACCTAATGGTGCCCCCTAACGAGGGTTTGAATGATTACATTAATTATTATTATAACTATGATATTATAATTACAGTTATGAATAAATTATTATAATTGGCATGATTGATAGTCTTCAGTTAATTGCAATGCGATTTGTGTCAACACCGGCGTAGGTGCGAGTGAGTCAATCAAGTCATGAATAAATTAATACATTATGGTAATGTGAGTCACTCGAGTCATGAATAAATTAATACATTATGCTAATCCGCGGTTAAATTATGATAATTCATTACTTTCAGAGCTCACCTTCAAAAAGCTGACGGTGGGCAAAATCTACGCTGGCCTTTTAATAGCCGAAAACTGGAGAGCCAATAAAACAAACAAAACTATAAGAATGGTAGTTGATTATTATTATTATTATTATTATTATTATTATTATTATTATTATTATTATTATTATTATTATTATTATCATTATTATTATTATTATTATTACTACACTGAAAATCATCGAAGTCATGCTTAATTCTGACCCTTTAATTGACGCAGAGGCCAGCCCTATTCCGGCGTCTCATTGGGTCGATGAAGACTCCCCTTGGCGAGGACATCATAGGGTTTGGGGGGGTAATGGGCAGAAACCCTGCCCTCTCCATCCATCAGATCATACCTGGTCCACTGCCTGCCTTGCCTGAATCGTATGGCCAAACCTTTGATTGCTTTTAAAGAAATGTGTTACATATATTACTATATATATAGGGTTGGGGTTAGGATATATATATATATATATATAGGATATATATAAATAGGATTTTTGTAGCGCAGTTATTTTCTCTTCAGAATCGGCGTCGACGAAGCTTTGAAAACGATTGATGCAACTGGAGACATTTTTGACTTTCAAGATTCGCCTCTGAAAGGTTCCTTGAATGGAAAACAACAACCCAAGACAACAAATGGGGGAATGGTTTCCGTGAAACCTGTTAGTTTGGGGAGTTGGGTCGGGATGAGATGGTGGGAGAACATGAATCCAAGTCTTTTTGCTTTCAATTCAGAAACTCAAATTAAGATTTAACATTTAATAATTTAAAGTAATTATTTATTTAAATAATGTTAAATTATTAAAATACAATTAATGACTCAGAAGAAAGACCTGACGAACATCTTCAAAGTCGGACAAACGGAAGTGACATCAACCTGGGTGCCTGTGATTAAAAATAAAATATTTTCTCCAATACTTAAAAACCAGGTCAGGAAGGAGTCTATTGGTCAAGTAAGTGTTATTTTTAACCGATAATAAGCATAATAATTATAATTTTATTAAAACTATTATTACCATCATGAAACCATTATTACTACGAATGTTTATTATGAAATAATATTATGCTTTGTCATATGTATTTAGACGTTTAAAAGAAATATTTCAAAACGACAGCAAACAACTCAGGAAATCCAGCCATTCCAGCCCCAAATTCCGCCTCTCACCCTCCCTCTGACGGGTCACCAGTTCACGACCGGAGTTCAACAGCGGAGTCAACAAGTTCACGGAGGTCAAGACGAGGTCGAGACGATCAAGGTCACGGAACTGACGAGCCCTTCCGCTCTGACCAAGTCGATCACCAACCTCTTCTCGAACATCAACAAATCAGTCAACAGTGCCTTCGCCAGTCTGCTCTCTGGCAGTGCAGGCGGTTCTGCCGTGACCCACCCGACAGAGGACACAATCAGACCGCAGCCCTCTTACCAGCAGACGGAGAGGGACCTCCAAACGAATCTACAGCCTTATCCCGTACCTACAGAGTGCCCTACGTTTAGACCCAGCTTCAGCATAGGGTGCCTCGATGATAGGTCTGCAGGTCATAGAGAAGAATTTTGGTGGATGCAGGACCAACAGCAAGGTGGAAGATCATTTAAGATGATGGTGATGATGATGACGATGATGATGATGACGCAACAAAAATTTAAATTTATTTTTTCATTCCTGCGACATTTCATATTGAAAGTCAATCAATTCTCCATAATATCTTCATGGATAAAATTTATATTTCTTTCGAAAATGTTTTCGTTATTTTCTTTATTAATTAATTTTATTCCAACTAATCTTATGATAAAATCTTTGGAAACTAAGGTCATCCGAGTGCAGCAGTGGCTAAGCAATTTGGAGGCCATCAACCTCCAATCGAAGCTCAACAACAACAACAACAGCAACAACAACAACACTACAACCACATTCCACAGTCCTTGACCTTCCATGGAGCTCAACAACAACATCAGCAACAACAACACATGGTCGATCCTTACAGACAGGCTCAAAGCATCCCTTCGCATCTCCAACCAAAACAAATTCCACAGGGCGAAACCCAAAGACCCCCTCAATTTCTCCCTCTGTCCGAAGGGCGCCACCAGCAACCCTACATGATCCCCACCCCCGGCATTCGTAAACTGCCGACCTTGCCTCCGAAAAAACCTTCGTCTCTCTTCCTCCCGAAGAAGAAACTGGTAATGGCCAGTATGCCAGGAGTGCCGAGCAGGATGCCTCAGTTAATGATATCTCCCAGCGAAATGCAACAAGAAGCTCAAACTGCAAGTCCGACTGGCTATCGTCACGGTCTCATCCGGTCCGAAGCTCATCACCATCACTATCATCATCAACGTCATCAGCACCACCACCAACAACAGCAGCAACAACAACAACCACATTCCCGTCCTTGTCAGACCAGGAGACTGCCCGGTCAGCAGACTTCCTTCTTCAGAACCCAATCCGTGGTCGAAGAGATCTTCAACGAAGAGGAAGAAAACGATTTCAGACTGAGACAGAGCTGGTTTTCGGCCGCCCCGCTGACGAATCGCTACGACGACGACGATTCCGTCGACGCCGGCCGTCGTCGCTCGGGTCTGAGCAAGCAGCAGTCCTTCCATCACGTCTACACCACCACCTCCAGCAGCGAGATCCTTCAAGAGCGTCGCCGTCAGCTGCCTATGCCAAGATGGTCGAGCGCCCACCTCATCAGCAGGCCCCATCACGTGACATCCCACACCCCCAGGGCTGCCCATCCTACTCCAATTCAGCACCACCAAAGTCCACCCAAACATAGGCGCTTTTCACACCAGCATCAAGTCAGATGCTCGCCTTTAGATCGCCAGCATCATCATCAACAACAACAACATCATCATCCGAAGACCAATCAAAACGTCATCGGCGGTCCTGACAAGGCACGCCACAAGAAGACTCCACCGGACTCTCGGCGTGCCAAGGGCTACTGCCCTCTGGCCACGGAGAGGCCTGACGACTATGCGGGCCAACAGACCGGCGCGATTTCACCTCACAAGAGGAGGAGAAAGAAGCGCAGTCTGGTGTCCACCCGGCTCAGCAGCAGCTTCGACGACGATAGGGCGAACCAGCCGCTGGCCGTCTCCAGGCGCTCCAGGCCGCCGTCGTTTCCTCAGTGGTCCTCCCTGGAAGAACCCGGGTATCAGGGCACCTCCCCTCAGAACAACGCTGGTAACTCTAGAAAGAGTCGCGGGATCTGGAAAGCCCGCGAAGAACGCAGACGGAAAAGAGTGAACGGCGCCGCCGGTAACAGAGTCGAAGAAATTTTCAGACGAGGCGATGATGACGACGACGACGAGGACGATGAGGACGACGACGACGACGACGATTGGTGCTGAGAATTTCAATTCGGTATTTAGCACTCAGTCACGACCCATCTCGGATGCATTTGTGAAGCTGAAATTCATTATCATATCGCCATCGTCACCGTCATCGTTGTCGTCAACGTAATCGTCATCATCACCACCGTCATCTCGAGGTCACAACGTCAAGGTCAATTCCCTTGCTCAGTGACCCTGTTGAAATAATATCTTAATTATAATTAATCGTATTTATTATAAATTGCACAATCATTTCCTGCTGCGTTTACGAAAGCAATACAAAAACTACATGCATAAATTATCGCATGTTAATGAGGCGCCATGTTTGGAATGAATTTGCATGCATAATGAATCAGTCAATGGCCTACCCAAACGATAATGATACCGCTTGACCCCATTAGGTCATTAAAATGCATAAATGTTCATTATCATAATTTATTAATATATCACCGAAAGGATGCTACAAATTATTTTTAATTCATTTTATTCGACGTTGTACATTTTATATTTTTATCTCGACATCTACTCGATCTATCCGCTTATGAAGGCAATATGGAAATTATTTTATTGCATCAAATTATCTTTTCCAAATAATAGTATTAATCATCCTCAGCAAATCATCATTGTTATTATTATTATTATTATTATTATTAATGCTGCTAATTATAATTAATAATAATTCATTAAGGTAATATTTCAAAAAATTATTTAGCCGGGACAAGAATTGATATAGGTCGGTAAACGACCAATGGCAACAAAGCATTTCAGCTTGACCTAGTTATAATGAACTTGATTGGACGGCCGAGTTATAATTTAGGTCAGTGAACTATGCCTGCACAGAACTGGCCATAAGTGACCTTTAAAACTTATTGACCCCGCATTTAAATATTCATGAAGTCAGTCACAGAATACAGAATACGAAATTGGTCTTTGTCAAATTTTTAATTTATGATTTTCATTTCAATTCTTAATTTTAATCGCACAGATTATTTTGTTTTTTTTTTTTACGATTTTGGATCTTTTTCGAAAATGGCTCCAGTGTTTTAAAAACGTCGTCTCATCCACCACGACAATCACTCACTCATTCATTCACTTATTCGTTCATTCGTTCGTTCGTTCGTTCGTTCGTTCGTTCATTCATTCACTCATTCGTTTGTTCGTTCGTTCGTTCATCCGCTCACTCGTTGAAACTCAAGTTTTTTCTTCTGTCATTTTATCATTGTCCATATCAAGAGAAGAAGTAGATTTTTTATATTTAGGAGCAGAAGAGTGGACATATTATAGAATTACAGAAGTTAATCCAAAGTCTTTCGTAGCCTCGCGCCATGTTGTCGTGTCCGTTGTCTTGGTAGCCATTGGATGACGTTGATGATGCTGATGATGATGATGGTGACCATGGAGATGGATAAATGATCATGATGATGGTGGTGGTGATGATGATTACAATGATTGTGAAGTTATTAGAAGTTTCACTTTCTTTCCCTTTCGATTTCTCATTGTCCTTCGCGTTGCTAGGTTTATTTATGTCGTTCTGTTTACCTTAGCAACGAGAGCGCGAGTGCGTTTTTTTTCCAAACGGTTGTTTGTAAGTCTGGTTTCTATTGTGAAGTATTTTTCTAGAATTTGCTTTAGTTGCTTTCATTGTTATTGTCGTGTTGTTGTTGTTATTGTTGTTGTTATTGTCGTGTTATCGTTGTTGTTGTTGTTCTTAAAACTGGCAATCTAGTTTTTCGTGTTGTTTTCAAACTGTAAGATTGTTATTCCTTAAATCCTTAGAATTATTAAATAATATTTTTTATTGTTGCCGGCATTGTTAACAATCGTATTAAATTATTATTACAGCTGTACACGATCGTGTGATTGTTTTAGGGTGTGTGCCTCAGAGCAGAAAGTTAAAGGTTGTGTCATCGTTTGTCACCGCTGTCATTTTACAGGGCATTCAATTTTTTCAATGATATGGTATATTATCCCTTCTTTTCCCCCTTGTAGGTAATGTTTTAGGCCCTCACATTCTCTGTCGAGAGGAAGCGAACTCACAGTGACATGATAAACGATGTTTGTTTGAAATTCTAGAATTTCTTATCATTATTGTCGTTGAGTTGATCGAGTTTATTCACACTCTATTCGTATTCTTCATCGTCCTTATGCATTATATTTTCAACAGAAATGTAGCTACTTGTAGTGACCTCGAAAGTCGCATCTCAAGCTAGCGACAGACGCGACCGAATCTTGCTCACTACGACGTCAAACAATAACATTGCCTGCTTGTTGACATTTTTTCCTTGTTTTCAATTCGAAATGAATGAAAGTTGACAAAAAAGGGGGCTAGCTGTAAGGGAATGCCACAAATTAGGTCGGTTTTGAAATTTACTAGTTCTAAGTTACAATTTTAAAAAAATAATACTTTTCTAAAACATCAATATAGTAAAAAATACCGATTAAGTAAACGAGTTTTTATAGTGACTTAAAGATATGGTAGTTTAATTTGATATTTAATGTGAATGACAATTACTTACTATTTTTTTTATTCAATAATATGTTTTTGAAATTAATAAATGACTGTTCTAAATTCCTAAATTTATTACGAAACTATAATGTTGTGGAACCGAATTCAAACAAACAACATCCCGTTTATCGTTTCTGTTCATGCACTTACTCCGTAAAACAAGCGGATAAACGCTAACAAATTACAGATTAAAGATGTCTATTTCAATTGTAAAGAGGTTTTATGAGATGTATGAGAACGAGGCAAAAGGTGAAATGTTAGAAATTATATTTAATGGTGGTTTTTTTTGAGAAAATTACTTAATTTTTATAACGTTGTCTTCGACATGAGCAAAACTGCTTTTCTGAAATAATTCTGGTGTTTTTGACTGAATTCTCCAACATCATCCAGCCATCTCTAAATGTTTTACATTTTATATTAAATAATTTTAAAATTCAAATACTGACATAAAAGTAGGCAGCTAGACTAGTTTATTTCTAGATAATATTTATTTCTGAATAATTAAGTATATGATTTGTTTTCTTTTATGAAGTTATTAAAAGCTCTAGAATTCAAAATAATCTTCAGCATGGATATACATTAAGTTGATGATAAGAGCTCTAAACATCCATTATTTCCCCAATTATTTCATTCTAGTTACAACAGCAGCTGCAGAATCCAAAAAAAGAAAGAGGAAGAACAAAAATGAAAAGTTCAACTTCAAGAAAGCCGCTCTCGTTCACGGTTCGTCGTCCGGCATCGTTCCAATTATTCACAAAATAATTGAATAAACAAAATAATTAAAGAATTGGTTTTAATTAAATTTTCCAACTACAACATCTATTGTACATACAACATTGTATATGTATATGGTCTCCCCAACATGGTTCTTCTTGCTTTATTCACACAGTATCTCATGTTGTTATTATTATTATTATATATATTTGGTAGTATACAGACAGTTATTTCTATCCTTCATGCATATGCATCACGTTTTAAATATTAATGCCATCCATTTGTTTGTTTTTTGAATGTCATTAATATTTTATGTTAATTCTCCTGTTTAGTTGCATATCAATTGACTGTCGTTCTAATCCACGTCGTTTCAGACGAAGCCCCCGAATTAAAAGAAATCGACTTCACAGAAGAAAATCTAAAAGTCATCAAAAAGCTGTCGGTCATCAACGGCGTCAAGTCCCGGGCCGTCGAAAAGGTCGGTGGGCGGGGCCGACCCTTGAACGATCGATCTCATTAGCATACGTTTATGAGTTCATTTGGATTTTCATGCGACATAATTTATTCGTCGGAAATTATAATAAAAAATTAAAACATTCGTACGTCCAGATCATGGAGCACGAGGACAGACTGAGCAAAAAGGCCAAGAAGGAGGAGACCGACCTCGGCAAGGACCGCGAACCCGTCTTCACGGATCGAGACTTCGACGTCTTCGAGAAGGAATATCTCGACGGATGACGCAAACTTTCCACGAAGTCGATCGTTAATTGTTAATTCCTAAATTTCGTGTCCTTCGGATGGAAAGAAGAAAGGAAGGGTTGTAGGGATGAATAAAACGTTGTTTGATTCATTACAATGACCTGCTTTAGCAGAGTGTTTTCGTATGCGAATATTGATGAACTTTCACTTTTAACCTTGCCATGGATTGTTACGTTTAGTACGGGAGTCGCGATACGTCCGATCGGTTCGTGCCTTCGATTCGACTCCTATTGGCCGGCGAAAGTGGCGACGTCGTGGATGCTCCTCTCGAGGCTGCGACATCCGCTTTTAATTCTTCCACGTCCCTCTTGAGTTTCGCCCTCCTGTTCTGGAACCACGTGATTATCTGCCGACCAATGGCAAAGGGGGAATCGTTTTCGTGCCGACCAATGGGATGCTTGTTCGGCTTATTATAGTGATGATTTCGAAGTTTGTCTTAGGATGCATCATTAGAAATGTTATTTCACAACAAGCTTGTTATTATTATTCATTTAATTATTTTTATTACCTAAATATTTACCAACCTGAGAGGAAGAAAGTCCTAGACTGGCGGCCATTTTGTCCCTCTCTGAGGGCGTCACGTACTTCTGTCCGACGAATTTCTCCTCCAACTTTGAAAGCTGGTGACTGGTGAAGGCGGTCCTCGTCTTGTGGTTCCTCCCGACGCCCGTCTTGCCGGAAAGATGGCGTCCACGGATGCCCGGTCTCCGATCGATCGGCGAGGATTTGCTGGACGCTGTTGATGATGATGATGATGACGACGATGATGAGATTATAAATAGTTACGGGATTCGTTAAGAACTTATGGAGTCTTATTCCACTGCAGAAACAAATCTTATTATAAATAATTATTTACTTTTATCTGAATTGGTTGTGATGAAATGAATTCATATTAATTACTGCTATGGATGAAATAATATAAATAATATATATGAAATAATATAAATTATATAAATGAAACAATATAAATTATATATATGAAATAATATAAATTATATAAATGAAACAATATAAATTATATAAATGAAATAATATAAATTATTATTATTACAACAATTATTAATCATTCAATACTAATATCATCATATTTCTCTCTGTGGCTTTGATTCTAATGTTTAACTCGAAGTGAATTGTTGGCCATGCTGATGATGATAGTAGTTACTGACTTTGGTCGTGACGTACGTTTCTTCTAATTGGTAGAAACGAGGTCAAACCGTGCAACCTGACCCAGTTGTATAGAACGTGAGAGTAAAAATTACCTACTATACGCTGACCACTTTCGATGTTGTTGATGTTGTTATCGTTACTCAGGCAAACACAACAACTCGTTTCTAGGGCAACGACAAATAGGTTCTTCCTCCTTCATTCATTCATTCATCCATTCATTCATTCATCCACTCATTCATCCATTCATTCATTCATCCACTCATTCATCCATTCATTCATCCACTCATTCATCCATTCATTCATTCATCCACTCATTCATCCACTCATTCATTCTCTGATTTGTCAATCTTTTAATCACGAAATGACAGCAAGCAGTGCCATGTTGGTAATCACCAGAATGCCATGACATTAACCCATCATCGGTTCATCCGTGATGATGACGCGACGACGATGATGATGATAATGATGGGTGGTGGGCCAGTCTGTAACTCTCCACACGTGGAAATCATTAGCGAGCATAGGTCAGCAACTACTCCGCCCATCTTGTCGACCATTTTGAAGTGACCAGATTGATGATGATATGACAGTGATGAAGGCGAGGATGATGGTTATGATGACGGAAGCGATGGTAATGATGTCGAACTGATTATGATTATGATTATTGTGATGGTGACCATGACGATCATAACTGAATCGAACACGAGTTAGAGGTGTTCGCAAACGAAGACAAGGTGTATTATCGCCACCAAAGAAAGTAAATTGACAAAACAAAGATAAAAATTGAGAGCAGGCCTCAACCCTGGCACAACCCATTCCAGATTTGCATAAACAAGGGTACAAAAGGAGTCCTGGATAATGAAAACAGAACTTTCCAGTGGGCGGATCTTCAGAGGAGATGGGCGTGGTCAAGGTAATCCGGTCGGTCACGTGTTATTGATCATCTAATCGTCATCGTCAATAGATAAATCAAGCCTAGCATGTTGCTTGTTATTGGAATAATTATAGGCATATTAAAATTATTAACATTAAAATTGATTTTGTTGTAAAATGGCTACAAAATGTAAAAAAAAAGTTTTATTGAATGGTCAGGAATACCAGAACATCAATTTAAGTGACACATGCACCCATCCATCCATGACCTCACGATTCCATCCATCCATCCATCCATCCATCCATCAATCCTCAAAGATTTGGAAACCAAGTGATGGAACCGAAATGATCGAAATGTCCGACGATTCCTCCACCAACCTCCCAATTACCCGACATGAGGAGCCTTTGATCAGCTGAGGTGTTGCTGTTATTAATCTGCATTGGACTTGTGGGAAGATATTCTATGATGATGATGATGATGATGGTGGTGGTGGTGATGATGACGACGACTATGATGATGATGATCAATGTAGAGTGAATGAAACCATATAGCTGTACATTTACTTTGTCTCTATAGCTTTAATTTATCGTAAAATAACATATAAAAATAAAAAGACCAATAAAATAAAGAATAACAAACCTTCGTTCAACTGTCCACCCAACTTTCTGTTCGCCATAGAGTACAGTGCCAAAAGAGGATTCTGTGGTGACGTCACTTCCTGTCGGTCATGTTGATTGTCAACGAGGCCATCGTCTGACTGAGTTCTCGCCGTGAAGGCCTGACCGTTAGAATCTTCGCTGGCAGAAGCGAAATTTTGGTCGAAGCCGGGATTCGAATCCACGACTTCGTGGTCGTCAAAGTTTTCCACTTTTGGTTCGAGGAGTTCGCATAGATTGGAAGATTCCCTTCCTTCCTTGCATGCCTCGAGGCTGTCAAAAGACCAGGGTCTCGCGATGCTTTGAGACGAAATGCCCAGGATGTCTTCAATCATGAAGGACCTCTTAACCTTGGCTTCATATTTTTTTGAATCAGATTTTTTGAATTCATAGTCGTTTGCGTCTTCGTTCTTTGACCGGATGTTTTCTGACTGGAATGAAGTGGAATGACTTGGAATGGAGAAAGAAATCGACCTGGAAGGGCGGGCAGTTTGAACTCGAGAACTTCGTTGCTTTCGAAGCACGTGTTGATTGAACATTGTCTCGTTGTTGAACCCCATGAGTGGAAAAACTGGATGAAAACCATGAATTACGGACACGGAATTGTGTGGGAAAAAAGGAAAGAGACTTAAATGAATGAAACGTTCCTGGAGATACGTAGACGACCTCACGAAGGGAATCGAAGTCGACAGAGGTTGGTTATCCATTCGTTCAAAACCTTTGACGTTTTGAAAGGCAAATATGTCACTACTGCCGATCATGGCTCGATCAGAATACAGAGTTGGGTTATTTCGCGATATAGTTATCGAATCGGGCTTAAATAAAGTTGATAATTAAGAAATTTTAATAATAATTGTACATTTATTCCGAGTAGAATCGAGTTCTTATGGTTTCAATGAAGCAATCCAAAACGTCTTCAAAGTGATTTTCAAGCCAAATTGTATTTGTAACTTTACAATTAACATTTACAATGTTTCCCACGTTAACTTTAATTTAAAACAATACGTTTTCAGCAATAACTTCTCACTGACCTGCCTATCACTTTCCTAGCTCCTCCCACAACAAGCGTTACCTTTTTCCATCGCATAACTTCATTATCATTCAAAATCCAACCCTCTTCCGACTCCACCCACACGAGGAAGGCGGGGACCAATAGAAAAGGAGATCTTTGCAATCGTCAGAGGCCGTAGCCCAGGTTTGAGAGTTGATTGAACTTGTCTTGAACAAACTAAGGTCGCATTTGTCAGAAAACCAATCTTTCCCCGAGTCGTAACCCCCTGCCAATTAGGGAGGTTTCTCGGGTCAACCCGAGGATGGAAAGATAAAGGAACAGACAAGACACGTCTACATCCGCTTAAACGGAACTTTACTCGCGAGTTCAGGCAGTCGTCTGACGATTGAAGGAACAGTGATGCATGTCATTGCACCAACTAAGGTGAGTTCAAATTACCAATTAGGCTCCCTGTAGACATACTTGTGACTTCCCGACTTATGACTATACAGTATCGCCAACAGCTTTCTTAAAGAGTTTGTTTTTACACGACTCGATACGGTGACTCTAATCTAACCCAAGCCCATTAGGGCTAACCCTAACCCTAATAACTCAAAAAAAGAGAGAGAAATGTTTGCCATGTTTTGATGTATTGAAACGAATCCGGCAAACTAAAAACTGAACTTTCAAAGACTACATTTTCTCCCAGATGGAGAAACTGCTGCTCTTTTTCCTATCCCTACGATCCGTTTGAGGACTTTTGCAAATCTCCGAGTACGCCAACGAGTCCAGGAAGAACTCTCCGCCGGTAGCGTGGCTTTCCACCTGCGGAAAGTTGACCGGCTTGTCGTTCACCTTGATGGCCTTCAGGGCACCCGTCAGAGTGTTCAAGACCTTGAATCTGCCCCTCTGGGTGTGCTCCGGTACGTTTACTGGATAGGAGAAGTAGACGAAATCGGATAGTTGCTTGGAGTCTTTAATTTCTTGATTGTTCTTCCACTTGTTGTGGAAGTTGGCATCGTTTTCGTCGATGGAGTTCTTAACGTCGACGGAATCTTTCCAAGTGCTCGGTCTTTCCGCTTTGAAGCATAGGTCGTCGTTTTCGTCGCTAGTTTCGACGTTATTGTTGCTCAAGTTCTTGTAGTCGTCCACTAAGCCCATCTCGAGAGACGAACTGGTGTAGTCGCGGCTGCTGACGGTGGCCTTGTCTTCGAGACAAAACAAGTTGCTTTCTATTTCCGACAGATACCTTTGTATCTCTTCGCTCACGTGTTTCCTGTTTTTCTGACTTTCACGCATGAAGTTCATCAGTTTTCTCTTTTCACGGTCCAATTCGATTCTGTGTTGTGCTATCTCCTTTTCCAACAGTCCCTGTTCTTTCTTGACCTGATGGTGAACATGGAAAATATGGCAACCATTCAAACATCCAGTCACTTCCTAAGCGGATAACAAATGATAATAAATGTAATATTTGACTTGCAAAATGGCGAATAAAATGACTTTAATGCGTGAAATAAACCTGAATAATCAGCGTCAAAATAAGTTTTTAAAATTCTAAATTGAGATTTTATCAGTTCCTCTTAAATGTCTTTCAGTTTCAAATGGAACCTATTTTTTCTTTAATGTTTTATTTGACAGATTTTATGACGTCACACGACTGTGTAGACTCAAACGATATTCCAAGAAACATTCCAAAGAAACAAATAAATAAATAAATTTAGAAGTTAATAAATTAATTTGTAAATAAATCTAGAAATGCCAAATGAGTCTGTTTATGAAATGTGCTGGAAGCTTTTCAAAAAAAATGCGATTCGAATTTTATGGCACCATAGGTGTGTAGGGTTCAAATCCTAGATTGGGCGGTAACACGATTTGAAACAAAGCCAAGCCATGCTTTCATCCCATAAGCAATACGACTTAAGGCAGACAGGCAACCCATAGATAAAGCAATAAATTAAAATGAATTTAAAAAATCCATTTTAATTCTAAAATTCCCCAAAACATAGAAAATATAAATTTGCCCAAAAAGCATAAGGACTAGGGTCAAATTTGAGAACACTCTTGGACTACACACCCTTTGGAAACAAACTGACAACAAACTACCTGCTCCAATAGAAACCGTTCGACTGCATCTTCCTCCTCCTCACTTTCATCTTCTGAACTTCCGCTCTGACGATCCGATATCCTTGAAGAAGACGAAGACGACGACGACGACGGGTCTAAGCGACTGGTCTTTCGTTCGTTGGATAGATCGTTAATGAGTAGCAGGTTCCTGTCAGATCTGCAGTTGGCCTTTTTGGTCGACCGCTTGCCACGTCTCGCGGTCGAAACGCTGCTCGTGCAGTTTCTGGGCACCGGTCTTTCTGAGTCACGGAGGGCAGTTACTGGGTCGTCATCGGACGTTGTGTCATCGTCATGGGCAGGAAGGCAACAACCTCCTTCTTGTAATCGTCTCTTCGAGTTCTTGCCAGACCTTCTCGGACCATTTCTAATCCTTTTCCCGCCCGAGATTGGTTTCATCTCTCCATCTTCTTCCATTTTGTATTCTAAATTCTCGACTAGAGGCTGTTGTTGATCGGATTTCCATTTCAGATTTAAAATCGGAGAACATCCAGCATCGTTTTGAGATCTTTCGAAGTGAACGTTGCGACTTTTATTCCTACTTTTAATTCTCGGATCCTCCGTTACAAAATCTGGAGGCAGGGATTTGGCCGATTCCGGACCTGAACGATTTCTAGATATTTCGTCGAAGTGGTTTTTGTGCATTTGTATCAAACCGTTTTTGACGAGTGACTCGGCAATTAGCACGAGTTCTCGACTCTTGGCGTGTCTTCTGCTTTTTCGCTCGCTTTTCGCGCTCCTTACCTCGTCGAAATCGTCGTATTTGTGCCTGGATTTTCCGTCCGAAGCGGAGTCCCTGCGTGAACCACTCCTGGATATTTCTTCCTCCTTAATGACTTTCTCCGATTCCTTTGAAGACGAGCATTCGGAATCTCTGCCCTGCGAGGCAGCCCTCAACTCCTTATAAAATCTCTTCTGCTGCTGCAATTCTTCGTCTTGTTCTCTCTGCTGCCTCTTCAATTTTTCAAGTTCTAAGAAGTGCTTTTTGAGTCTCGAACGATGACTGGGGGACTTTGGTTTCGTCTTCGAAACGATTTCGACTTCGTTGGGTTCTAAAATGTCCAGCAACTTGCTCAGGCGTTTGCCGACGTCACCGGAATCACAATGAAAATCGGAATTTTTTGAAGATCTCTTTCTACGATTCTTGCGATGTTTGCTTTTCCTCCTGATGTTGTTCGAACCTTCCAACGATTTGGAACCGTTAAGAGTAGGAACTACAATGGCGGATCTGTCTTCTTGGTCGGGATTTTTAGAAAACGAAATAATTTCTTGAGAAGGGAGGACGCTGAAAGTGATGTTCGAATTGTTATTCGCGTTCGTCTCGCCATCAGGAATCAACAAATCAGTTTCAGTGGAAATGTCCACTTTCGGCGGATCCTTAGGAGAAGACGATGATTTCTGAATCGAGCCGAGATCCAAGGAGAGACACTCCATTCTATCTAAAAGTTCCGACCTCTCCCTGGTCATCGTGTCAATGATGTTCCTACTTTCAGAAAGCAGATTCGCCATCCGAAATATCTTCGTTCTAGGCGTATCCATGGTTCGCAGAATTTCTTATAAATTAGAAATAAAGTCTAAAATATAAATATAAGGTTCGTCGTTCATTAATTACCGACCACGACCCAAAGTCTCGAAGCAGAATACAAAACGCTAATTTAAAATGTCAACACCGACGTCACATCCGGAACCACATTCTTCTGATTCAATTTTTTTTTTCAATTTCGACACAAAAGTTTGCAAATACATGAAATAAAATCGAATAAAAACAATTTTTTTTGTTGATCAGAATTTAACAATTTTCTTGACTTTTTTCGCGAGTTTCGGGGTGACTTTTGGCTCGTCGTACGTCTCGTCATCTTCGAGATTCGTTGTGCTCGTCATCAATTTGATAGAAGTTAACTTTTCGTCTTCCTCTTTCTTCTTCTTGTTCTTTCTTTCAGGGCAGTTGTAACCCAAGTGCTTGACCGAACCGCACTCGTTGCAACAACCTCCGTTGGGGTAAACTCCCTTCTCGTTGAGGGAACAGTCTCTGGAGATGTGACCGGTCTGCTTACAAATGAAGCAGAGAGCAAACGGAAGCTTTCCTTGAGGCACCTTGACCTTGCATTCGTTGATCCTGTGATCGGACGCCCCGCATTTGAAGCAGATGTTCGTGCTCCGAACGGTGTCGTTCTTAGACTCCGGACAATCTGCCACTTTGTGTCCGGGCTTGCGACAATTGAAGCACATCTTTTCGCCGTTCCTGACTTCGATTCGTTTCACTCTTCGGCCTTCGCTCCTCATCTTGTTTCTCTCGTCTTTCGTTTGAGGTTTGTTACTGCCAAATGCTTGAAACAAAAAAATCAACTTGAACGTAGGTTATCAGAACTTAATTATAAATTATCTAAGAGACACTTTGAGAAAGCAGGGCAAAAACTGATCAAAATGCAATTATTAATCTTCTGTATGCTATGGACAATATGACTTAAAATGACTAATACAAATTATAAAAGCTAATAAAATACATAGCAAGAGAAAAGTCCCTATGAGACATTGACTTGTAAAAGCTGATTAGCATCAGAGCACTTCTTATGCAATTTTATTCTCAAATCTAGATACAGAAACATCACAAATAATGGAAAAGCTGGTCACACTGCTGTGAAATGACAGAAAAGAAAGAAAGAAAAATCAACTGCATTAAACCTACATTTTGTGACACCAGTCAGCTAAACTGATGTTATAAAAATTAATCTCATAAAATTTATGCTTCACAAATCACAAACAACAGTTCACTCACGTTTTCTGAAACCCTTCTGATTGTCTTTTTTAAAGTTATTCGTGGAATTCCCTTTTTTGAACTGATTGTGCTTCATTTTGCTTCTTTAATCGTATTCCGAGTCCACTATTAAACACGATTATCGTCGACTCGAACGTGCAGTGAAAGTAAACATAAACAACGTCGAACATAAATTCGATATTTGTTTTTAGAAAATTACAGATATTTTCCAATATTAATTTTTTTTTTAAATTTAAAGTCTTGAAAAAGTTACATTCCTACTATAATACTGCCTTGTAAACTCGGAAATTTTCATTTTACTCCATTGGTAACCCGGCACATCAGACGGACGCAGTCCTAACCATTAATACCGTTTACTTTTTAACTATATCACGTCTACGCATTGACCCTCTACCGCAATTACACAAACAGCAAATAAAAATTGGTCAACTTAATAGCAAACACGTTTCAAAACCAACTCAACTCATGTGTTATATCGTGCCCGTCTTAATAACTGCTAAAATTACAAATAAAACCCAAACCATCTTCATTACCATCACCATCCTCACCACCATCATCATCATCATCATTCGAAAACAATCCAACGAGTAGATATCACATGTTTATGCTCCTAAAAACGAATCAAATTCCACTCGAGTTAATATCATCTCCAACCAGCATCAAGGAATCATAACAGGCTCATCATCACATCATCATCATCACATCATCATCATCATAGTCGTCATCACGTTCAATCAAGGTAATGACGGAGACATCGTTCTTGATAATGATCGGGAGGCAAAATGCAACGAGTCGGATTTAAATTTGTACAGACGTCGTAAATAACTAAAAGCAAGCATCGGTCGTCGAGCTCATTCTAGTGCAAGAGGGCGAGACCCAAAGCCACGCGCCCGGACGAGCGGAGGAATCTTCTCGGGTCAGCGATAATTTTCTGAAGTTCTGCAATCGTTTCGAAAACGTGTCCAACGACGACGACGAACAGAATCAACGTCGTATCATTAATAATCTGCAAGACCAGGTAAATTGAAACAAATATTTGAATTTAAAAAAAAAAAAATCATAAAAAAAAAAAACATGAAACAAAACAATGGCCTAAATCGGAACCCGAATCAAAAACTCTGAAAATGAATCAGAAAGAGGTAAGACATATCAGAAGAGGAGAAAAGAAAATAAGAGACGAAGAGATGCATTAAGAACGAATGAACGAAAGCATGAATGCAACCTAGTCTGTCAGGGATGCATTAATAATATGGCGACGGTGAATTGTTGAGATGCGACATTTCAAAACATTGGGCAACAAATGCATTTGTGCTTCAAATGAATCTCAATCGTTGACCGCATTTTCGTTGAGGTCGTTCAGGGGTCGAGGGAATTCTACAGGAGACCATGTAAAATCAAAACAACTGCAATAATAAGAATAATATGGCGATAATAATAATAATAATAATAATAAAAGTGTAATAATGATTATAGCAACGATAATAATAGAAACAATGTAATGATAATGTCCATCATCACGAGGAGCATAATCGATGACCAGAAATAATTAATCGATTGATTGTTTGATTGATTACTCTAGACTTGCATGGAGTTTCTAAAATAATTTTCTTCTAATTTCAATTGCAATCTGTGAAGCAGACGAGATGGATCGACTGATGGATGGATGGATGGATGGACATCCAACAGGTCGGCTCTGGAAATCTAAATGCTCTCGTTTCCTAAAATGCAAGACAGAACTTCATTGCTCCAACATCATCATCATCATCATCATCAGGCAAACATCATCGGTCTCCAAGAAATCTTTCCGTCAATTAATTACGACGACAATCCCAAAGGGGGATCAACTCTGAGGGCTCGCACCGGTCCCCCCCTCCGGCGTCGTGGGTGTGATGACCTCGGGCTGGGAGAGGTAGGTGCCTGAAAATGGAAGACAGAAACTATGAATAATAAATGAGGTCGTTCGAATTTTAATCAGGTCAATGAATATTAATGAGTCGACATTAAAAACAAAATATTCTATCAGAATTCAAAAAACAACCAGAATGGAAGGAAAAAAAATAAAGAAAGAAAGAACGAACGAAGGAACGAACGAATGAATGAATGCATTCGATACAGACCGGTGGAGAACCTCTTCTTGACCAGGGACAATCTGTACCCCGAGGAGGCGAGTTCGAAGTCGAGACCGGACATCGTGGCTCCCTCGCACAGGAAGGCCACGTTCGTCAGCGGGTAGGACGACGGAGAGGAGGAAGACGACGACGAGGACTCGGGGGAGGAGACGCCGTCGGGGGAGGCGACGTCGAACTTGGCCTTGACGTTCCCGCTGGACCCGTTCTCGGACATGTCGGAGATGTCCGATAACTTCCAGGCGACTCTTCTGTTCTCCTTGAGCCTTGACGAAGATGATGGACGTTTGATGATTGACAGTCGATGATGCTCAAATGTTGGACAAGTGACGGGCAAAAGACAACTCCATTCAAACCTCCCCAATTGCACAACCATCATCATCATCATCATCAGGACTCGCACGCACAATCACCATCATCACCATCACCATAGAAACAATGTACCAAGTGCCAGAGGGCAAGGAGTGCATCTCGACGTCGTCTATGGTACCGGGAAGTTGCAGGGCCAGCTGGATGTTGGAGAGGGGCATCGAAGGGGGGTTCATGGAGGACCCCTGGTAGGTGTAGTCGAGTCGATAGTCGTACTGGTTGGGCTCGACCTTCCAGTATGAAACCAGCCTAAGAGGTAGCTGATCGATCGTCCGACCTTCGACCTTGACCTGTAGCACGGACTCCGGGTATGCAATCACGATCATCATCATCATACCAAGGTCATCGTCTGCTCACCTGGTACTTGATGACCTCCACGTTGAAGTACTTGGCCGTCCTGTTGACCTCCGACAGCCTCCTCAAGTGGTCCACGACGGATGGCATGTCGAAGCTGAAGCTTCTCGTGTCGTCGGTTCGCAGCGAGTCGTTCCTGCAGAAAAAATAAGAGGAGCGGTTCGAAGGGTTCCGGGTTCGATTCCCGGCTCGGGAATCCCGACGTGCGAGAAGCGACGGCAGACGTTACGCGGACGAACGGAACTCACTCGACCAACAGGGGCGCCTTGACGGTGACGCTCTCGAGTCGCGACGTGTTCCTGACGTTAAAAGCGAGAGTCGGCGGACTCGGGTTTTCCAGGAAGACGCGCATGATTCCGCCGGGGAAGGAGACGAAAATGGTGCCTAGGATTCTCATCTTAAAGCTGGAACGAGGGAATCACAGTCGAAGTCATCATCATCATCATCATCATCAAACTAATTGACTAAATCATTGTACAGAAATTAATAAATTGAAAACATCGATCAATTAACCACCAATTTAATTAATTCAACAAAAACAATTAAAAACATTCAGACGAACAAACAACACTACAAACGACAACGACCTCTTGGGATCCGCCCCCTTGAAAGCCGCATCCACGACTTCGGAGAAGGCCACGGCGACCGGCACGGTGTCGGACATGGCGAGCGTCAGGGGGCTGGGGCCGCGGGACGTCAGGCCCCCTGAATGGAAGGAGGGGGTGGCCACGGAGGCATTGAGGCTGTTGGGTAGGACGGTCGAGGAGAAGACGCTGTTGAGGCTGAGAGTGCTGTCGCTTCGATCGCTGGAGAGCAGACGGAAGACGTCCGGGGTTTGCCTGCCTGCGGGTCGCGACGTCGCCTGGAGGTCAAAGGCCAGACAACATTGAGGATCGAATGGGAATCGCGAGAACACGTCCTCTATTTTTTATTATACATAATTTTCTTTGTGACATTATAAACAATTATTTTATAACATTAATAACTGAGCTTAATTTCAAAGAGGGAAAATATATTGAACGACCACAAAAACAAAACAACAAAAGAAAATGCAGTGAACATCGCAAATCTGACAAACTCACAGTAAAGTTGGAAGGGTGAGCCCTGTGATGTGCCCTCTGCAGTGGGGGGGGAACGAGCGGTGCCTGCACAGAGGCAGACGACTGAGTGACCTTCGGGGAGAAGGGAGAGTCCCTGTCCGAGGTTGCGGCAGTGGCCGTCGGAACGGAGGAGAGCGACGACGAAGAACTCGTCGAGGGAAACGAGTCTAAAAAAAAGGATTTTATTAGTAAATAATAATTAATCAATCAAACAAACAATTAAAAGCAATTCTTCATTATTACTGCTATTAAAATCATATAATATTGTAAAAATATTATTAAAATATGACTCAATTTTGTCGTAATTTTTGTACTTTTGAACAGTTTGTAACGAGGCAAAAGCAAATACCAGGTTTTGCAGAGGGGGCCTGGCCCGTGGGAGGACCGGCGGTTTGATTTTGATTGGTCGATGGCTGGAGGGGAGGAGCCAGGATGTCGAGGTTAATGAGGTCGTCGCTAGGCTTTGTGGGAGTACTGCATGACAAATGATTAATAAAGTTAAATTACAAAAATAATATTTTAAAAATATGTATTTCTAGCATTATTTCTCATAAACAGCTTGCATATAAACATAACACATTTACATAATTTATGCCTGTGATCAGAAAGTTATTATAATTAAAAATGCTAATAAGTCAACGCAAATCATTCAGGCAACGTACCACCTGTCGGAGCTTTGAACGACCTGAGTCCGGAGTTCATTGACCGGAGTTCGTCTCTGCCGTTAAAATGGATTCGATTCAAAACAAAATATTCTTCTAAACCAAAAAAAAAAAACAAATCGACGAAGCGACGCCAGAAAATCCCCGATCTAAAAACGGAAACCGACGCTGGGCATTTCCTGGAGCTTGAAGGTCTGAACGATGTTCTTAATGTCCTCGAGGCCCGTGGCAGGAGAGTCGGCCTTGGGCTTTATCTCGACCTTCAGTCGGGTCATCTTCTCGACGTCTGATTATAATAAATTAATATTAATGAGTGTATTGTAATAAATTATCATAAACCCGTCCAATGCATTGATACTAATTCGGTTGGCATCATCCTAGAGATACTCACCTGAATCATTGTCAGAACTAGAATCGCAGCTATCCCTGTTATCTGGAAATAAGGAAATGCAAAGAATCAGTGCCACTATCATCATCATCACCACACGATCATCATCATCATCAAGACTAACTCTGGATGTTGTCGGGCCTTATGGAATATCCCTCCTCGTCGACAAGATGAGCAGCCTGTTGAAAAACAAAGCGCAAAAACTACGAACCGATCGACGGAAATCGCGAGCCAAAGTCTGAAATTGCGATCGTTAAAAAGTCGAAACGTACCTTGGAAACGTCCGACTTGTTGTGTCTGAAAAGAAGAACGGTTTGGAAATTAGTGCAAAACGTAGGCGCGGCGACGCAAGCGAGCGACGAACTCACTCTTTGTCCTTGTCCGCAGGTTCCCTGGTCTTCTTCCTCTGGTGTCTGACGATCTTTGGAATGCTCAGGATTCCTGGATCGAGTGAAAAGAACCGATCTATGAATCTACGAACGGTCTTCACGAAACGCGAAACCCGTCCACGAACCTCCTATCTGGTTCCGATGCTTTCCATCCGACGCCCCGGAAGGTTCTTTCCTGTCGATTTCCACCAGCGAAGCGGAACTCGGAAGGTTGGAAACGTCTGCCTCTATGAACTCGATTGTGCCTGAAGGAACGGAATAACAATAATCGATTAGTTAATAAATAGTTATCATTAATAAATGTTAGTTTATATTAATTAATCATCCATGAGCAGCTTCGTTTAACTAAATTTAGTTTCGACTCGACCTGGTTTCTCGATCCCCGTGGCTTTTGATTGGACGATCATTTCGACGAGTCTGGGCACGGAGAGCTCCGAGCAGCCGGTCTTGAACTGTTCTTGAACCTGGGACGAAACAAAGGGACCGATCAGATGTTAAGACCAATCGGGCATCAGATTGCCATCCGTCCGTCCATCCTCCCGAATCGAAACCTGAGAGAGCATGCCGCAGTGGGTGTCTCGGGCCCGACTGAAAACGTCGATGAATTCTTTCATCTGCTGGATGTGCTTCTCTTCGATCTCTTGAAACCTCTGCAACCATTGGCCGAAAAGTTAATGAATTATTAATCAGTTAAAGGTTGAGTGATAAATTAATTAATTGTTTATCGTTTACTAATTAGGTCATAAATTGACGACCTTGCAGGATTCCGTCATGTGATCAACGAAGTCATTCCTTGCTTTGGAATACCTCTCCAGGAGAGCCTTATAGTCTTCATCTGTCAAACATTCATTCAATCAATTCAATCAATTTATTTGCTGTGGTTGACATTGTCTGATGTTTAAGTATTGAAGTAGTTAAGTATTTAATTTCACTTTCAATGTGCCCGATTCATTCCTTCCAATGTTTTCATTTTCATAACCGTGGAGAAATAAAACCAACTCGATTTCTTGAGCTTCGATTCTGCTTTTTCCAGATCCCTTTGAGAACTTGATTCTCTTCTCAGCTTCTCGAACTCATAATATCGGCTGTGATAAGACTCCTTGGCCTGATCGTACGATTAATTGTGAACGGCTATTCGCAGAATAGAACGTGATTGGCATTCCACCGAAGACACGTTGGTTAATTAGCATTAAATATTATAATGTATATTATAATATAATCATTAAATATTATAATGTATATTATAATATAATCATTAAATATTATAATGTATATTATAATATAATCATTAAATATTATAATGTATATTATAATATAATCAGACTCTGTGGAGAGATATTAAGGTTTGCTGTAAGGCCTGCACTGCTTCCACGGTCGTCCCTTCCTTTTCTTTGACCTAGATAATAAAACACAAAACAACCAATAGCATCGGAGCTTATTATGTTTGAAGTGACCTACATGCATAATTGTCTTGGTAAAATGCATTTTAATTATATTAATCCTATAAATATAAACAACCTCTTTGTGCTTCCTCTGCTGCTCGATGGAGTATTTGTGGATCTCTTTGATTAATTCCTGCCAGGAGTGACTCAGCTGCAAATGGATGGAACTAAGTCTCTCAGACATGGCCCTCAATACTTGCCAAAAGGGACCAAATGATCTGCAAAAGTTGGCAGAATGTTGAGCAGTTCTTAAATTATTTATTAATTTGACTGGCAATAAGATGGGTCAATAAAGGTGAAAATCAAGTGTTTTAGAAGCAGAATGATATGGAAACAGGCCTGAATCACTGTGTTAAATAAAGTACCTTTCCAATCATTCTTCAGTGATATCAATAATCACAATTGCTTTATCAACTCACCCTCGATTTCCATAATTTGCAGCAATTTTTGCCAACTTCAGCTGCAGTTTGACATACGACTCCTCTACAGAACAGCTGTAAACAAGCAAAAGTTATTATTTAAAATTGATAGGTTGATGAAATATGAATTTAAAGTTAGCCACTCATTTTAGGTAATATACTTCTTTATTATCTTATCACTGTTCTTATAAACAATCAAGTTTTGTAATAGAAGATTCATTAACAATGATATGATATTAAAATATCAATCAAGAATCAAATCAAGAAAGTGAATTCTTGCCAAAGTTCCCACCTCTCACGAAGATATTCTTCCAACTCTCTGCTGGACACTTGTCCAGCCTTCATATTTTGATAGAGGACATCGAAACCGTTGTTTCTTTCACCCTTTTCAAAAAAATAGCCCTTAAAACATCCAAGATTGCAAAAAAAAAAAAAGCTATCCATTCAAAAAATGCAAGCCTTGACTGCCGGTCATCGCGTACTGACACAATAACAATCAATCTTCAGAGTGACTAAAATAAGTCTCTAAATAATTGTATTGTTCCATTTAATTAAGAAAAAATAAATTTGTCTTATCAGGTGGGAGTTGCCCAGCTCATTAGCTGATCTGGAAATCCGAATTCAACAAATAAGGCATCAGTTACCCAGAAGTGAGTGGTGAAAGACAGCATTTTAAATTTCGTTTATGGCCCAAGAAAAGTTAAAACTTCATTCAAACAGTGAATTTAAACTTTCAACTGCGAGCGACATGATTGTTTTCATTGTATTTTCCGGTAAATCTATTCGCAGGAAAATTTTTTAATTTCATGAAATTTGAAAATTATACATTAAAACATTTTTCTAGTTAAAAATAAATTTTTAATAAGAAAATGAAACAACATATGGACATATTAAAAATAAAGCTTACAGGTGATGAAGCCAATTAGAAGCCGTTTAACATGTATCGTTTCTATTGGTCGACAGGACTTGCACGGTATCGGTTTGATTATTTCGTTTAAATACGGGATCTTCTGGAAGTGTTTGCTGGTAAAAGATGACGCAGAAGTTGAAAATTCATTTCATCTTGTTGATTTCTTTATTCGCCTTGGCCCTTCATGTTACTCGGGCCGAAAAGGAAAAGATTAAGGATCCAATTCCAACTTCCAAAAAAGTTGAGCAAGAGAAGGCTGGTGAGAAGCCGAATGTTGAACATTTGAAAAATGAAGATGTGGAAGTTCAGCCAAATGAAGACAAACCAGAGGAAAAGCAAGAGGCAGACTCAGATGACTTGGAATATAACAAAGGATCATTGTGTGGATATTGTAGTTATTGCAAGGTTGTTTTTTTAGACAAACATTTCTTATTTGACAGATATTAACAGCGTTATTGACTCTAGTTGGTATAAAAATCCTGCCTCAATAATGGTTAACATTTATCGTTTGATAATTTTTAAAAATCATTTCACGACATTGATCCTTAATTTTATTATTGCAAAACTATTTATATTGCAGCAAGTTGAGAAATGTTTAATATTTATTCTATTTCAAGTTCTGCAAACTTTGCGACAAGGATTGTCCATGCCAGAAGAGCATCTCAAAGCCAAACTGCCACATGTGCAAAGTCAGTTAATAATTTGTTTGGTCAGATGTGGAAGGGATTCTTGTTTGCCAACGACGATGATGATGATGATGACGATGATGATGACAGCTCATTTTGTAAATCATTGTTATCGTTGAAACTTATAGTTTTGCTCCTCCATAACTTCAGTATTGCAAGTTCTGCTATCTGTGTAAGTTGGCCTGTCAGACAGTCTGCAAACCAGGAGGATTCATTGATGTTGTCTCTACCACCCTTTACAAGTGAGTAGAATGTGCAACACCATCATCATCGCCATCAACATCATCATCATCGCCATCATCATCATCATTATCTCTACTTTGTAACGTTGTTGCAAAAATAGTATCCGTAAGCCTAATATCCTCCAGTGACTATAAACAACGTTGAAGGGTTATCTCGATTGTTGCTTGTCACAATTCATGAGTTTGCACCTTAATTTGAACTGATAAATTTTGACTGATAAAGACCGTCCAACCAATTAAAATCCACGATTGGAAATGAAGCAACAATTAGGAACAGATAATATCAAGATAATTGTAATGACAATAATGATAAATGGTCATTAATATTCAGATTCGAAGTAACATTATAGAACATTCTAGAACATCGTAGACATTCATACACTGTTCTCGAAAAGGATGTGATGCCTCACAACCTCCAATTTAGAAATAAGTCGAGTAATGATGTCTTATTCACCCATGTTGCAATCATCATCATCATCACCAACAACATCATCATAACAACCAACATTGACATCATCATCGTCATCATCATCATCATCATCATCATCATTGAATCTTCTCTTCCCCCAGCCAACTGCCCAGGTTCAACAAGGCAGAAGTGGACAAGGACCTCGATGAAATGAAGGATTGGATGGAGAAGATCAAGCATGAACTCTGAACTCTGACCTCCTGGTTCTGCTTTTTTGACCCAAAGTTTGATTCATGATGCCTGTGCCATTCTGGATGATGATGATGTTTATGTCTTTGTGATTAATTTCCTGCTGATGATGGTGATGATGATGATGATGATGATGATGGTGGTGTCATAGCTATGCAGAGTCGTTGACATTTTGTGTCAAGAAGTGGCTTTCAAGGTTGGAAAGACTGAATGTCACGACGTCTTCATCTTTGACTCCACAAAGTTCCATAAAAAATCTCATTTTACAGCTGTTGCATGGAGTTTGATGTTGAGTCTCTCTCTCTCTCTCTCTCTCTCTTTCTCTCTCTCTCTCTCTCTCTCTTTTAGAGCATCCTTTTGAAATCAAAATCCAAGATTAAAAATAGTTGATGTTAATTACTTATTTTCGTTCGCTCAGTCTTTTTGCAGCAGGAGTTTCGCTTTTTGTTGTTGTTGCATGCGGCGAGGAATGAAATATTTTTTTGTGGCCAAAAAGGTTGGTCGAGTTGTTGACGGATTGTTGCGTTGCAAATCTTGTGTTGCAAATGTTGTGTTGCAAATGTTGCGTTGCAAATGTTGTGTTGCAAATGTTGTGTTGCAAATGTTGCGTTGCAATTTTAGGTTCATTTTGTTGCACTGGTTCGTTCACTTTTAAAGCAATAACTTAAACGCTGTTTCGTGGTTTTCAAGTGTTTATTTTTATTTTCATTTGAAATCTACTTTGCTGTGTTGACTGCCAAGTTGCAAATAATATATAAAGCCATTTGATGCGTAGAACTTTATTAATATCAATCGTAAGGTCGCACTTTGTACGCCTCTCGACGTGCGAGTCCGGTTTGCATTGCATTACGGACGCAGGAAGAGCGGGAATCCCGTCGATGCCATTAAAGTATTTATTGCAAAAGTTCATATTTCAATTCATAATTATTTTAAAATTTTCCACCTTTTGGCTACAAACCGTGCTCGTGTGCGGTTCCAAAACAATTTCCGACCTCCGTTTTGTGTTTCGTCGTTTCGTTTGTTTCGTCCGACGACCTCCGTTTTGTTGCTTCCTTTGACGTTTCGAGTGAAGTCTGCGTCGAGATGGAATCGTTAGTTTTGGAATAAACTCCGTCGAACCCTCGCCCGTTAAATTACGAGGGAGGTGATGGTAACGACGAGTGGAACGGACGAGAGTTGAATTTACACGTTTTTTTTATTTATTAATTTCGACAAATCACTGTTTCTGTACAAAAAAAGTAGGGGTTCAAATAGAGAAAATAGAATCGCTTAAATTGGAAAAATTGCAGAAAATTAATCTGAAAATTAATCAATTGAAAACTGAAAGCAGTTGATGCGACAAGGTAGGAGGGTCGGATGTTGATGGTCGAAATGGTGCTTCGTTGTCGTTAGCTATTATTTATTAATAATTAATTTATTTATTAATAATTTATTTATTTATTAATAATCAATGCTAACATCTCTGACCGCAAGCGATTGATTCGAGTCGATTGAAATCTCAGGCATCGATGAGTGACCGCAGCCCTCTGCAAATGAGCGGTCGAATCGAGCAGGTCGGGACCCGCCCCAGACCTCCGAAGACCTATCACGGCAAGGGTCGCATTTCCGAGGGGCGGGCCCGAGGACGCCAACGTCTTATGATTGGCTACGAGTCGTCCTGTCGATGATGAGTGGTAACCGTGGTAACGACAACCTAACGATTAATTTAGTATTCGAGAGTTCCACGTCATTGCATAATTAGGTCACTGGTTATTTCGTCACAGCCAATGAGCTTTAGTCTGGTCGTTTGAATATGCATGAATGTCAACACAAACAGGTTTAAGAAGACGAAATAACAACATTATAACTCCAAAGACATCAATAATAGAAACGTGAATTTCAAGAATTGCATGATAATGTATTTACAGGTGTGATATTTACAGGTAAGGTTTTCGATCGTGGATTATAATAACCGACCCGAATAATTAAATTGGGTCGGGTTAGGTCGGGTCGTGCCGAACTTTACGTCGAAGACCGTTCATAGTTGAGAATGAAAAGTAGAATAGAATAAGAAATTAAATACTTTATGGGCACGAAGCAGAGTCGAGAAGAGAAAATATGGACTTTATTAATTATTTTATTTTATTAATATTGGAATTAAAAAATAATTAAATTAATAATTAAATAATAATTAAATAATTATTTTGTTTTTAAATAAATCTTTTCTCTCGTCTTTTTGTAAAAATTCAAGTTTTATGCTTCAAGGAAACTCATGAATATTAATGAGGTGTGTCTTTGGAAAATAATTTTAAAAACTTTTAAAAAGATTAAAAAAAAAACAAACAAATTGGAAAACTGAAAAATCGAATTGCACAACAAAACAATTACGTGGATAATAATAATTATAATTATATAATAATAATTGAATAATAATTATATTATAAAGTGACGTCATCATAATTATTATCAGCACTAATTACGTTGTTATTATAAGTAATTAATATTAATTTCATTTTCAAAGTAATCGGTCTGAATTCTCGTCAGAATAAAAAAACATAAAGAATAAAAAGAACTTAAACCGATGGACGCAACCACACGCAACCACACATGCACAAACGAACGATGACGATGGAGACATTCCAGCAGATCCTGAATGATTCGAATTCTTCAAATTTCAAGTAAACAAACAATTTTTAAAAAATAAAAATAATAAAAACAAAAAAAAAAGGAAAACATTTTAAAGAACATTTTAAACTTTTCAACAAAAAAATAATCTTCGTCGAAAATGTCAGAGAGCACGGGAAATGCCGAACGTAAGGTTGGCTGGGAGGGTCAAGGAACCGACTCCTCAGCTACCGACTCTCCAGCTAAAGACTCCCCAGCTAAAGACTCTCCAGCTAAAGACTCCCCAGCTAAAGACTCTCCAGCTAAAGACTCCCCAGCTAAAGACTCTCCAGCTAAAGACTCCCCAGCTACCGACTCCCCAGCTACCGACTCGCCAGCTAAAGACTACCCAGCTAAAGACTCCTCAGCTACCAACTCTTCCTGTTGCTGATGGTCGCCGGACCCACGGGAGAAGAACTGAGGAGATGGCGAGTCATCTCCGTGTCCATCGTGCCGCTGTGGTTCTTTCTGAAGAAATTAGCCGACGGCTCGTTAGCCGACAGCAGGTCGGCTTCGTAGCCGGAGCTGACGTCACTCGAACGGCTCAGCTCGATCGACCGCTTCTCCGGACGCTCGTCGACCGGACCGGCGACGTCGAAGGCAAAGCCGACAGCGGGATCGGGCAAAAAGCCCCCATTGGACGGAGGGGGTCGCCTCGGCAGCGGAGGGGGTACGTCGGCGTCTGCCTCCGAATCCGCGGGCGGAGCGCGAGTCTCCTTCTCTTGCCGTTGTCGCTCCCCGGCCGGCGGGAGTTTTCCGTCGTTGGAACTGAGTCCGTCCAACGACGACAGTCGCTTCTTGGTCGCCGACGACGACAGCGACGACGAGGCCAGGGAAGCCGTCGTCAGCGACGAAACGCCGGCGCTCAGGAGGCCGGCGGCGTAGGCCGGATCGCCGGCGGAGAAGCGTCCGAGTTTCTGGCTCGCGTCCGTCAGCTTTCTCGAGCCCCGGAAAAGGAGAGGCGAATCGTTGCCGCGTCGGTTCTGCTGTTGGCCCGACATCATTCCGGATATGGAATAACTCCTCGTGTAGAACGAGGTCATCGGGAGACCTCCGTTCGACGATTGGCTGCCGTTTCTACGCAGCTGGACGCAGATGTAGGCGAACATGGCGAGGATGATGACGAAGATGACGACCACCGAGGTCAGGACTATGGTCAGGGTCAGGTTGGTCTGGTGGTTCGCGTCGGGACCTGTCGGGAAGATTTCCGATGAGTTTTGCATTTTGATTCACGATCATCGTCGTCGTCATCATCTACCCTACACCTTATCACAACCATGTCACTGCTTTTGGCATCATCATCATCATCATCATCATCAGCAACAAGAATAGCATCGTCATCGTCGTCGTCGTCATGATGAGCAGAAGAGAAATAAATATTAAATTAAATAAAAGCTCAGTTCGAACCTGCATTAAAACCTTCGACTCCTAGAGAATAAGTTGTGGTTTTGTCTGAAGTTAAAAAAAAAAGAAAATAAATTTTAAATTACAAAATAATTCAAAACAACTCCATCAATTGATTGATTGATTGATCGATTGATTTGTTGGCTGGTTGGTTGATAGATTTCCACCTCAATCTAAAAATGTCACCAGAAAAACAAAGAATCCTCACCACGACATTCAGGGCAGCACTTCCCCTGGACCAATACGGGGTGGGGGCAGTTCAGGGGTTCACAAACGGAGGTGGTGCACAAGACGTGTCCGTCCATGCAGGCGCAAGTCATGCAGTCGTCCACCATCCAACTCTCTCCGTTGTCGTATGTCAGAGCATCGTAGGTGCAGAAGTGGGCTGCCTTATCTGTGAGTGAGTGAGTGGGTGAGTGAGTGGATGAGTGGGTGAGTGGGTAGGTGAGTGAAATAACCACATGAGTTACATAAAATAGCAGTGATGTTGATAATATTACAAGTAATAATAATAATAATAATAATAGTAATAATGATAATAATAATAATTCAAAGCCAACAATAAAATAATTAAATAAATATTGCAACCATCCATCCATCCATCCATCCATCCATTGACCCTAAAAAATCCATCCAATTCCAATCACGTTCGATACCTAGACACGTGGGACAGCAATGGCCCTTCTTGAGTACCGTGCGGTTGCAGCCAAGGATGGGGCAGGTCTGAGAGAAGCAGTTGATCTGTCCGTCCCTGCAAACGCAACTCTGGCAGGGGCTCAGTCGCCAGGAGTCGCCGTGGCTCGCCCTGACCCCGGCTGAGGACGTACAGGTCCTGTTCTTCTGGTGGCCAGGTTTCCTAAAGTGATGACGTGCAGGCAACGAGGGGAGTAGGCCGTTCACGTCATCGTGATAGTCTGGATTGAAGTGATTGAAGCGATTGAAATTTATGATTGATTGAAAAACAAAGAAAAGGTCTCGATATATCTTGATTGTGATATCTTTGACCTTTAGATCATAGTCTGAAATACTTTCTGATAAATGTATAATATGTACATATTTTATATAAATAAAATAAATCATAATTTAACTAAAAACATTTAATTCTTAATCTTTTAACTCAACAAATACCACAAAAAAATACGTCACGAAAGAAACGACAACCAATGGCGACTCACGGGGACACACCGGACAGCAGCTGTCGGCCAATTGAACGGGTTGGTGGCACAGGACGGGGGGACAGGCCTCGATGGTGCAGAGCGGGGTGCCCGAGTGGCAGATGCAGAGGGTACAACGGTCGAAGGACCAAGTCTCACCCTCTACGAAATACCGCCCGTCACTGGACAGGCAGGTCACCGGGCCACTGGGTCTCAACGCCTTCGGAGGTTCAACTCCTGGATTGGGACGGAGAAAGTAAGTTTTTGACTAGGATTGCACAACAATGTGAATTAAGTCCAATTGATGTAACGAGATATATAATATAAAATAATAATAATAATATATTTAATATTAATCTAGGTCGATTGAAGACCAATAAAATCAGTAGAGACCGGCTAGACTGGCGAATGAAAATTAAAGAGGTCATGTGAAACTAGGTCACGGGAGGGTGGATGAGGATAGACTTTCTTGGGAAGGTTTTTAGAGGTCACCAACCACCTCCAAGGACATTGGGGAGATGGTGAGTGAGTGAGTGAGTGAGGAGAAATGAGGGGAACGTGAGGGGAAGTGAGGAGAAGTGAGGGGAACGTGTGGGGAACGTGAGAATAAAAGGCCTCAAGAGGTATAAAGGCGGTCTGTGGGAAACACTGCAAATCCCATTCATTGTTAATTTTAACTGTTACGATGATGATGATGGTGATGATGATTGTGATGAAGGTTATTATTATTATTGTTATTATTATTATTATTATTATTATTATTATTATTATTATTATTATTATTATTATTATTATTGCCATTGCCATTGCCATTGCCATTGTCATTATCATTATAATTATCATTACAAATGCAGATTCCCAGAGTGAAAGGGTGTGGCCTAGTTTCTTATCCCAAGACGTTTGTTGATGATAACAATGAAGTGGTGATGATGACGACGACGATGACGACACCGATGGGCATGATAATGATCGTCCTGGTCATTCATGAAACAGACTCATCACTTCAGATACAAAAGATGTTCGCATCTGCTTTTCAAATCCACACAATCCTCCTCTTCCTCCTCCTCTTCCTCCTCCTCCTCCTCCTCCTCATCATCATCATCATCATCAAAAGTCATCGTCATCGTCATCACCTACACCTGTACGTGGATTTCTAACCTGGACAGGTGAGGCAGCAGCTGCCAGGTGGCGCGATTGGGTTGGTGCACTTGATGGGAGGGCAAGTCACCAGCTCGCACATCTCGAAGCCGTTGCGACAAAAACAACGCCTACAGCCGTCCCACCAGGATTGGCCGTCCGAGATCCTCTTTCCATTGGCTGAAGAGCAGGGCCTGCCCCTATTGTGGGCGGAGCCAGGGTGGCTGGAGGGCTGGAGAAGGGGAGGTTCGAAGATGCCAGAATCTGTAAGGTCGTCGCGTGCGCATCAGCGTAATAATCACGTGATCAACACGACAAGAAATTTGATGATTTCGAGCTGATTTCGTTCCATTAATTCGCATTTTAGAGAAAATCACAAACAACTTAAATGAATAAATGAATAAATAATATTATTACAAGTAATCTCTTTATTTTGTTTATTTAACAATGCTTCAATACGTTCACGACCACCCACCATTGCACTTGCAAATCTTGCAACCGTCCAAACTGGTCTTGAACCCTGCCGGACATTTCTTCCTGCACTTGAACTGTGGGCAGCGATTGCAGCGACATCTCTGACAGCCGCTAGCGTCCACCTTGTAGCCGTAGAGGCACTGCCGGCTGCAGTCCGTCAACGGGGCGCAGTCGGCCCGCGGCCTGGCGGTCGACCAATCCCCGGCCGGCAAAATTGGGGCGTCGTTGCAGATGCAGACTTTTCGGCCGGTGAGTGGATGGACCACGTGCTTGGGGGAGGAGCATTCGGGATGGCATGGCTCTGAGAAGGTCATGACATATGGCAAGGTTAAGGGGCATTAAGGGCCATAGGGACATTAAGGGCCATAGGGTCATTAAGGGCCATATGGACATTAAGAGCCATAGTGTGCCATGTTTACCGTCGTCGTCGTCATCATCATCTTCATCATCATTACCACAACTCACCAGCTCTTCCGTGGTAATCTTCGAAAGTCTCGCTGTCACCACTATCGTTGTCATCATCATCATCATCAGCACCACCGTCGATGACTAAGCACTGGCACAGGGGGCATCCGGTGCGATCC
>CM067528.1:520000-522500 GCA_034509925.1 Hirudinaria manillensis
CAGTCAAGAGCCTGTATAATTGTATCTGCATCTATGTCTGTATCAGTCAAGAGCCTGTATAATTGTATCTGTATCTATGTCTGTATCAGTCAAGAGCCTGTATAATTGTATCTGCATCTATGTCTGTATCAGTCAAGAGCCTGTATAATTGTATCTGTATCTATGTCTGTATCAGTCAAGAGCCTGTATAATTGTATCTGTATCTATGTCTGTATCAGTCAAGATCCTGTATAATTGTATCTGTATCTATGTCTGTATCAGTCAAGAGCCTGTATAATTGTATCTGTATCTATGTCTGTATCAGTCAAGAGCCTGTATAATTGTATCTGTATCTATGTCTGTATCAGTCAAGAGCCTGTATAATTGTATCTGTATCTATGTCTGTATCAGTCAAGGGCCTGTATAATTGTATCTGTATCTATGTCTGTATCAGTCAAGAGCCTGTATAATTGTATCTGTATCTATGTCTGTATCAGTCAAGAGCCTGTATAATTGTATCTGTATCTATGTCTGTATCAGTCAAGGGCCTGTATAATTGTATCTGTATCTATGTCTGTATCAGTCAAGAGCCTGTATAATTGTATCTGTATCTATGTCTGTATCAGTCAAGAGCCTGTATAATTGTATCTGTATCTATGTCTGTATCAGTCAAGAGCCTGTATAATTGTATCTGTATCTATGTCTGTATCAGTCAAGAGCCTGTATAATTGTATCTGTATCTGTGTCTGTATCAGTCAAGAGCCTGTATAATTGTATCGTCCTAGACGTCTTTGTATGTCTTTAAATATTGCTTCCTTCCTACCTCTAGACATTGTTATGTAATCTTATCGATTTCTATCCACATGACCTTATGACCTTACAAACCTTACTAGGTCACCTGGTTGCAAGAAATTAGGTCGGGAACAGATTAAATTAAAGTAAACTTCAGGGTTTTAAGGAATTTTAAAAGTTTTGTAATTAAAATAAAAATATTTCGCTTTGGTTTTGTTGCTCCCGGAATGACAACTATCACTATCAGCAGCAACAACAACAACAACAACAATAATAACAATCATTATCAAAACCATCAATGCCATCATCATCGTCATCATCATCGTCATCATCATCACCATCATCAGCATCGTCATCGTCGTCATCATGTAATCATTCTGAAATTAAATTGTACTGAAATAAAGACCATTTAAGATTTAAAAAGACAAAAAAAAATTTATTCGAAAATTGAGGAAGAAGAGAATGAAAGAAGAATGAAAGGAGAAGGAGAAGAAGAGAATGAAAGAAGAATGAAAGAAGAAGAAGAAGAAGGAGAAGAAAAAAGTCAGAAACTCAAAACTTGAAAGTGCAGAAGTTGAATAAACACAAGGAGTTTGAAATCCGAACGCTGGAGTTGAGTGCATCCCTTCCTTGAGAACCACGTGGTCTGGCACAACAACAACAACAACAACAACAACAACAACTGCACACTTGCACAACAGTTACTGACCTCGGTTCAACCCGATCATCCCAATATCCCCAATCAAACAATCAATCAACCCATCAACCAGCCTACCAATCAATCAATCAACCAATCAATCAACCAACCAACCAGACAAACCCTCTCCTTCATCTCAATCCTTTGGGCAAGCCCTGCCATAACCTATCCATAACATAACATAGCTTAACATAACGCAAAATGCACGATTACAAGTTTTACTCATCTAGTTTTCATTTTTATAGACAACAATCAGGTCATGACCTAATTGTCCATGACCTCTGACCTTTGCAGACGGGACAGCAGCTCCCCTTCCCCTGGTGACCGACCCACTCGCAGTTGTCGGGAAAGTCAGGACACGTGACCTCGAAGCACTTCGTGACCCCGGAGTCGCACTGGCACTTGACGCAGCTGTCGGCTTCCGTCCACTTCTGGCCGTCTTTGTACGTTCGGTTGTGGTGAATGCACGTGGTTGAGGAGGCTGTAAGTGATTGAAGGTGATTGATGTGGCTGTAAGTGATTGAAGGTGGTGATTGAAGTTGGTGATTGAAAGTGGTGATTGAAGTTGGTGATTGAAAGTGGTGATTGAAAGTGGTGATTGAAATTTGATTGAAGTTAAAATGGAAGGCATGGGATCAATGATATACTAAGACGACTTAGACATTAGAACATCATCATCATCATCATCACAATCGTCATTTTAAAAAACAGCGCCACATAAATAAGGCCACCAACCATCCATGCAGTCGTATTTATCGCAACAGGATCCGGGAATTCCGGTTCCACTCGAGAGGAGTCTCTTGACGGATCCAGGAGAACAGGTGAGTTTGTTACCTGGACAGGTGCCAACCGGTTTGCATTGACAACTGAATAGATGATGATGATAACGATCGTGAAGATGGTGATGATGATGATGATGATGATGATGATGATTATCGTCGGCATGTTTTATAGAAATGGATTTTTATTATAATACATTTTAATGTATTAGTGCCATAGATATTAAAAGATTAAAGAATATGAATTAACAAC
>CM067528.1:527500-557500 GCA_034509925.1 Hirudinaria manillensis
CATCATCATCATCATCACCATCACCATCATCATAATCCTCCTCCTCCTCCTCCTCCTCCTCATCATCATCACCATCACCATCATCATCATCATCACCATCATCACCATCATCATAATCCTCCTCCTCCTCCTCCTCATCATCATAATCATCATCATCATCGTCGTCGTCGTCGTCATCATCATCGTAATCGCAAAAACACAAGAACCAAATTCAAGACTAACGCGAGGCTTTCACAGTTGCACAATCCCAGTTGAGTCGCAATAGATGGTTAAGCATTTATATGGAGATCATCACCATCATCATCGTCGTCGTCATCGTCATCATCATCGTCGTCGTCGTCATCACCACCACCACCATGACGAACATCATCATCATCATCATCACCAGCATCACACGATCGTCATCAGGATAAAGCACCCAGCGTTTACAATAGCGGGAAACTAATCCTAAAAAGTTTTTTTTGTGTTCGAGGTAAAGTGAATCTGTTGTTGTTGTTGATGATGATGACGACGACGATGATTGTTGTTGTTGTTGATGATGATGACGACGACGATGATGATTGTTGTTGGTGTTGTTGTTGTTGTTGTGGCTCCTGAAACTGAACAACATTTCCAAAATTATTACTGCAATTTATCATCTCATTCTAACTGTCACCATCATCATCATAACCATGGAATCCATCATCATCATCGTCGTCGTCGTCATCATCATCATCATCATCACCATCACCTCCATCATCGTCGTCGTCGTCGTCATCATCAGTTGAAGCAACATCATCGTCATCAAAGTTGGTGCTATTAATAAATCATAATATGCAAATGAGAACTTAGTCACCACAGCATTCTTAGTCACCATCATCGTCGTCGTCATCATCATCATCACCATCATCATCATCACCATCATCATCATCACCATCATCATCATCATCATCATCATCACCATCATCATCATCATTATCATCATCATCATTATCATCATCATCATCATCACCATCATCGTCGTCGTCGTCGTCATCGTTGCTTAGGACTTGTGTTTGGGTCGTCGTTGAAACGAAATCAATGGGTGAGATTATCGGGGTTTATCCGTCTGAGTCATTCATTGTCTGTCCATCCATCACTCAATTCACAGATGGCAACGACGACGACGACGACGATGGCGAAGGTGATGATGATGATGATGGTGGTGGTGATGACGACGATGATGGTTATCAATATCACCACCAAGGTGACGACCAGTGACTGGCAATTCGTTCAGACCTGTCCGTCCTTGAAATAAGACTTGGTTGAAGTTTGAAAAATGTTTACGATGATGATGTTGATGATTATTATAATGATGTTGTTGATGATGATGATGATGATGATGATGTTGATGATGATGATGATGTTGATGATGATGATGATGTTGATGATAATGATGATGATGATGAAGATGACGATGGGGATCATAAACCAGAACTTCCGGATAAAGTAGGTCAATTGTTGACCCAGATAAGGAAGAAGCTTAGGATGCAATTGAGTTTAATTAGTACTCCATTGTGGAGTTACTCATATCCGACCTTGTGTACGATTTTAAATAATAAAATAATAACAATATTACTATTTATAATAATAATATTATTATTTTATTATTATTACTATCATCATTATTCATATTTTAATTTTAATATTAATATTTATTGGTGTTGTTGCTGGCGTATTTTATCGTTATACGGCTAGGGTCATTGTTACCATTTGTGGCCCATTGGTTTTTAGCCACCCTTACATCCATCCGTTCATCCATCCTTCCATCCATCCGTCCGTCCGTCCGTCCGTCCATCCGTCCATCCATCTATCCATCCATCCATCCATCCTTCCATCCATCCATCCTTCCATCCATCCATCATCATCATCACGACTCGAGTTCCATTGCGCAATTATCCTCACGATGGGGCCGGACGGAAAAACCCGAACCTGTTAATAACTCGGCAGGTTAGGGCTTGAAACAAAACACAAAACACAAACACAAAACAACACGTGACCGGCGAGATTTTCTGTCGATCGAAAACGCAGTGTTCTTACAGCCACTGTTCGAAGTGTTCATTTCAATCAACTTATCAATCAATCAATCAGCCAATCAACCAACCAACCAATCAGCCAACCAATCAGCCAGACCACAATCAACCAACCAACCAACCAATCAATCAATCAATCAATTACAAAGCCAATCAGACCTCAATCAATTACAGCAAGATTTTTATTTTATTTTTTTTTTGAATCATCATACATTCTTCAATCCGCCCATTTCTTTTTTCCTTTTTTTATTTTAAATCTTTTTTTCAGAAATTCCTTATTTATTAACAATGAAAATCCCGCAAACGAAATGTCGACTGAGAAATTGAAGAGATTATTGGCTGAAAGTGCTTCACGTCAAAACCAGCATTAAAACAAGTACTGCAAGTAACGGTAAGTCTAAATGTAAATCATGTTCGTTTGGCTTAGTTTTGCTTCATTGGTGTCTGCGCTGCTAGAACAGTAGCTGCAACGACCGCAGTAGCTGCAACGACTGCATCAGCTGCAACGACTTCATCAGCTGCAACGACCGCAGTAGTATCTGAAGCGTCTGCAAAACGTGTCTGTGGAATGCTCGACATCCGAAGTTTGCGACCTCGTATCTCGATCTGCACGCACTCAGGGGAAGAGCTCAAAAAGTGAAATTCTTTTTATCGTGAACTGCCAATTCAGTGATTACGTCTGAATGGCTTCCTCAGGAATTTTAAGAATCGCTTCCTAGATCCACTTTTAGACGAGAATTCTTTTTCCGTCGTTCCCAGATGTGCTCGTGATTTGCAGGAGGCCACTTCAATTTATCTGCTCATTGACCCAAATTGACCCGAGTTACGGAGTTAGGGAGGTCGGGGATTCGAACTCAGAAAGCTTCGGTCAGAGAGCAGAATGAACAGAAAGAATAAAGGCAAGACCAAATATTGTAGTTTCACACGTCAGCCATATTTCAGACAACTTTCGAGAGTTACTCAAGAAAAAAAAAAGGAAAAATTTAAATCAAAAACAAACAAACAAAAATTAAAAGAAAAAAAATAGTTCCCAAACCTGCGCAAATGCCCGGCAGATCCTGAGTAATCAGTCCCCCGTCCGGAGGCGGTTTGATGACGCACAGCAATCCCTCCTCGCAGGTACCCTCGAGGGTGTAACTACCCCCGCACGACTCTCCGACCTGCTTGGCGCACTCGAAACAACACCCGCAAGCATCGAGCACCTTGCTGCCCGGACACCTGTCCAAGATTTTGCACTGACTACGGTCGCACTGCGAGGAGCAGAGATAACCGACCACGTCCAGGCGGAGGAATACACTCGACCACAAGGTCACGAGAAGGAGCAGTCGTTTGACGGACAAGTCGAGAGCCCGCGGAGCCCTCGAGACCTTGAAAAGCTTCACCATCGACGCTTCCATGAAATGCTGCGTTGAGCTTTGAGTCACGGACGAGAGGCTCCGATTATATCCTTGTTTCCCGGTTCATCGGTGAGTTCGTCTGGAGAGTTCACCTCGTGAGAATGGCAGACCGAGTCTTCGAAAGACGGTGGACAGTGGCTAGCATCCCTGACAATCGATCGATTAGGGACGTGTGCATGTGAATGTGTATATCCACCAGAAATTAATTGACGCTGTTCGTTTTCATTCCGAATGGAAAATCAGACCAAATGACCTGGAAATATCGGTAATATCAACTCTCTCTCAGACTGGTTAAGCGTTATCCATTAGAAGTAGTGTCTACTACGGAGCCAGAAACTCTTGTCGTTTCAAGATCCAGAAGGTAATTTCTAGAATTTCCAGGTCTTAAAATTATCTAAAAACAAACTTTAGCTTTGAACAACAAACTCCACTTTTCTAGCTATTAACAAGCCATTTCCTTTGGCCAAGCTGAGCCATTCAGCATTTTTATACCTCGGTTTAGTGAGCCTTCTGTGCGATGCGTGCGACTGGTAAATTTGCTACAAACATAAAGAAACGTTTTCAAATAATACGAGCTCGATGATTTTCAAGAATAGAAAAGAAAATAAAAACAATAAAAAAACAATAATAATAACAATAAGATGAAACAGTTGCGAACTCAGCCCTTGAACTTGTTTGAAGACCGAACCATCTTCTCTTGTGGAGTTTGTAATCGGTGGGAACTACAGAGCCGATACACTTAAAGCGATAAATATCTAAAATTCAGAAACAATCATCGTGTCCAACTTACCTCCATTGTTGGAGACAATAAGAAGCACGGAATGTTCCAAACGGGAAACAAGACATTTTGGCTTTTTGTGATGTTCTTAACTGAAACAACCAGAAAGTTCCCAAGCGGATTTTGTGCCTTCGTTACTTTAGAAGTTCAAAGAGGCAAAATGAATGCCGACCTGAGAGAAAACATGCAATCGCGAAACCATCTGGAAAGACTTTGTCATCGTTTCATTTCTCCAGGTTCATTGAGACAAAGACGGATATAAATTTAATATAATTCGCCAATAAGCATTTTGAAAACAACGATCCTAATTCGGAGAATCAGTGAGACAGACATTCATTCAAAAGAAATCGACGGTATGGCAGTCTACTTGAAAGACGTAAATCAAGCTAACCTGGATTTCAACTTTTTAATCAGCTGCTAACATTTAGGCATTTCATGTAATTATTTATGCATAAAAATATGGCAATCGAAATCAATTTATTAAAAACGACGCAATTTCAACGGAAGTGGCATTTGGCAAGATCGTCTGCTCCAAAATGCCAAGATCCATTAATGTTTTTTTTTCAATCTCTGCTTGACTAGAAATTTACAATTGAACAACTTTAAAAAGTGTAATTAAAAGTTCTTTTTTTAGGTCGAGTGGTTCTGCGCAATCTTTGTCTTTGTACGGTTTCGTTCGAACGAGAATGCACTTTTACACGCACACGTGTCGATTATCGTTGGAAACCATTTTGTTTTCCTAATTTCCCGATGTTTAAAAATCCCGAGGTTTTTATTGCTAGTTGTCTCCATTTATCGCGGAGAGCTATTTTAGTCGAGTTTGCAATTGGTTAAAAACATCAATTTCCTCCGTTACTGATTCTTCAGTTTACTGGTAGTGCCGAAAAGCTGTTAAGATTTGATTACCAGTGAGATGGTTTTCGTCTTGCATTAACGACTTCGTTCTTTCGATTGTGATTCTTTTTATTTTCGAAACGGCTGCTATAAACCAAAGAATGTTTCTGCAAAGAAAAAAAATAGATGGCCGTGAAAACATTCCAAGTCTGTTTGCATTGAAGACTGATCGAATACTTGCTGAAAGAATACATGAAACGGATATGTAGACTAAAGTGGTTCAATTTTTGGATAAATCGTGCTAAGAATGACGGGTTGGTTGGGACGGGGCTCGCCCTGTCGGCCCCTAGGGGTAAAAATTGTCGGAACGTCTTTATAAATTCTTCGCAAGGTTTCGGCCTCTCGAAAATGATTGGATTTCGACTTGAAATTCAAGATGGTGAGATGTCGATCAGGACGTGAGGGTGAATTCCTCCCTAATCATTTATGAATATGTCTAGAGATATTTTATACCCTCAGTCTGTGAATTTAATGTTCTTCTTAGTCGGCCATTTTTTTAGTCAAAAGATTGTTAATCTTTGGAGAATCCATCTTTTGCGTGTTTACTTTTCTGTCTTTTTTAATGCCTTGTCTAATCAAAATCAAAAATCTTGATTCTTTGACATTCGAAATGGAAATATTTGCGTAGACTGTAAATGTTTATCTTTTTTGATTTGTCTTTCGTTGAACCAGGTCCTAATTTATCCAGTAAATCATTTTTTTCCTCTCAGCAGACAAATTATTTTAAGTTTCGTTTTTCCAGGTCCGGTTTCTCCAGGTGAGCTGGAAGGAACAAAGCAGATAGTAGAGTCTTGTTTCAGGGTTGATTGACTGTCTGGAGAGGCGAAATGATTCATTCATCTCCATTATTATGATTCTTTAACGAGCAGAAAACTCAAAATGTTTTTATTTCTTTCTTTCTCCAGGGTGCAATAAAACTTTCCATCTGGAGCGTGAATTTTTCATCCACTAAAACGTATCCAACTGATGCTAAATTCCATGCATAAATCCAATCAACTCAATGTGCAATGGTCGCTGACTCAGGATGAAAGTCAAAGGTGCCCACTTGATTGTTAATAAATGACGTTCTTGGGGGGGATTCGTTGCTCGAGTGATCGAATCTTGCGTTGATGACTGCGTGAACAGCCGCTTCTGAAAACACAAGGTGTCCGACTTTACTTCAAGAGGTTTTCGAGCAAAACAGTCGAAAGGAAAAGTGACTAATTCTCTACAAAATTACCATTTGCAGTTAAACATGCTTTGTTTCCCAACGTGTTTCACAACTGTTGCAACCTTGAAAATTAGTAAAATAGTTTCAGGCCCCCTCTCTCTAGAATCTGAATTCCGCACCGAGACAAGTTAAGTATTGAAGCGGAGTTCCTAAGCGAGCACGAGAAAGTTGGGAACGTTTGCTTGCAAAAGGCACAATGGCTTCTTTGTTAGCTCGTACAGGAAGTGAAAAATACTTCCTGCGGCCAACGCATCCGACGATGTTAGTGGCTTTTAACGAACAAACGCAAAAAGAAATAAGTTTAACGTCCTTTCACGTTCCTAAATGATTTTTAAAAATGCGGGCACCACGACTGGAACGAGCATCTGTGAACTGGGGAGGGTGCAACTATCACCGTCGGTCTGGCAACTGACTGCCAATTGCCGTTTTTCATTTTATTTATTTATTTATTCATTTTACTTGTAATTGTTACATAACGTATTTTGAATCTTACATTTATAAGATTACATCGTGAATGTTGCTATTATAGAATAACATATTGCATAGAATAATCTTAAACTAAAAATTCTAAAAAACAAAAAACTTAAATTCTCTTATGTTTTGATTTCTGGTGTAAGGATTTGTGAGTTGCTCTCATCTTGAGGTAGGCATAGGACGAACTCAGGAGGAGACCAGCACAGTGACCGAACATGGTTCCATGTATGCAACTTATCGGCCAAACCTGAAATTTAACACCGATTTGAAAGGCAACATCCTCAAATTGATCGATCAGTTTGTAGCAGTTAACGTAACTAAACATTAACTTAACATTCATCAACACAACCATTACATTAAAACAAATTAGATGTTTATCTGATCCATTATACTATTATTAGAGCTGCTTAATAAGAGAATTAGCTGGGATCTCATTTGTGAGGAATCCATTATGGTGAATCACAAACCTGCCAAGGTCGGTCCCAGTCTAAGGGGATGGTGAAAGCCCCGAGCCATGCCCCCGTGATGGTGCACACGCTGGTCGTCATGATGTTCCTTGCAAGCACATCATTGGCTGGACTGCAAACAATATTAGAATATCATTCTATTTCATTTTAATAATAAATATTATTTCCTATAATTATTGGTGTATTGAAAATGGATTTGATGATTTATCTCGACCCCATGGAAAATACTGTCAGGAACCAATGAGTCCATGATTTGCAGTACATCAAGATGGAGGTAAACGTGGAAAAGATGGACAACAGGCAAGCAAAGTGAAAAGTCTCTGATGTTGAGCTGCAAAGATAAGAAACATTTGTAAAATAAAAAGATAATCATCAAATGGTAATAATAATAACAGACAAATTAAACAAGGAAAACTATTAAAGTCTCAAAAATCCAAGACTTTCATAAATTCATCTTTCCACTAACTCGAATACAGGGGCTCCATAGAGTACGGCTATGATGTGGAATGCAATGGCACAGACCAGCAACAATGAAATTTGTGACAAAAACCTTGAAATCTAAAAGTTTTTATAAAATCCAAATATTTGTATTGCACAATTTCAACATATTGAAAGCTAAATAACAATTTTTGTTAAAAATGCAGTTATGCTCAAGACCATTTTTTGCGACACTCACCTTTGTCTTAAGACCCTTACACTTTTCCTCTGCAGAAAAGAAGCAGCTCTGGACATAAGCTTGGATAATTTGAAGGAAGCACAAGAGTTTAACGACGAACAGAGTATTATTTGTAATACTTAGTGCATCGCAATATCTACCGGCAAATAGAAACCCAGAATATCCTAAAAGGCTTGCTACATTATAAACGATTGCCAATTTGTGACAACGATAATTATCCATGACTATTTAAAATAAATGTTTACATTTCGAGGATGATTTTAAAGGTGAATTTGACAATTAGAATACCTGTAATCTTAGTTGGCTATTTGATAATTTTATATTAAAAATTTTTAGATTTTTAATTCAGTAATATTTTAGAATAAAATTTATAAAAATTATAAACATTAGTGACTGAATTATAAGCAAATTGCGAAATAGTTTGCAAGTGATAAATTTTGCTTGTTACAAAATATAACATCAGTGACTCCAACTTTTTTTTACTTTTGGTTTTACGTATTACGTGTAAGATTGAATTTTGATAAGAACGGAAGTGACTTAAAATCGTGTATACTTGCTTTTTTTGCGGAGGCTTTTGCTAAGCAGAAATGGAAGTGCTATCCAGAGGAGTCTATTACATCTTTTTTCTATTCCAGTTGCAATCAAGTCTAATTTTTTGCGATGAAAATATTTTTCCGAAACGCGAGTTTAGTCTCGTGAAGCCATACACAGGTTGGTTAAGAATTCAGCAGACTCCTTTATGTATTACATTGTGTAGGACTGATAATATCGCTTCGACTATTGCATGACTTAAGTTTTTTTTTTGTCTCCAGCAACATTTCATACGACTTACAAATAAATAATCCTTTACTGTTGGACTTTGAATTGTCATTTTCAAATAACTTCAGATATTTGTTTATCTGGATTTAATCAACTTACAATAAGTTTTTTTCTAAAGTTTTGGATACAAGTAATTGGAAATCCTATGAAAACTTAAACTTAAACTGTCAATTTTCCAGTCCTTATCTCATATCGTCATATCATGTTATATCATGTCATATCATGTCATATGTCATATCATGTTATATCGTGTCATATTTTAAGACGACAGATGGGAATTTGTTGGAAACACGCTCATAACAACTTCTGCTGTCAGGCTCACGTCGGACCATCAGAGTCAGGCTGGAGCCATTTGGAGTAAGATTGTAAGTTTTGATGATGATGATAATGATGGTAGTGAATTTGACAATGGCCAAGTTCTGACTGTAATGAAATTGTTAGGCATTGTTGTGGTTTTAGTTTCATCTTGATTTGACTTTCATTACCACGATGACAGTGATAATGATGTCATGCATCATCACAGATGTCATTGATTTTTTTTTAATATGCAAATAAATTTCATTTCTATTTGCCGTGCGTTCGAATCCGTGCAGCGAAATTAACGAATTTTTAGAAGGTCGATTGCCACGCTTTAGTCACATCATTTGTCTGCCGTGGATTGCAGCTAACGTGAGCCAGTCCATCGTATTACCTCAAAACTTCAGTTATTGAGATACTGGTCCTCACGATACTAGATCGTGATACGTATCACCACGGCCATCTTCGTCATTGTTGTCATCATTACATCATCATTTCAGCCTTGCCACCTCCACAACTGGGAGATGCACATCCACTTCAAAGTTCACGGGTCGGGGTCCGACTTGTACGGGGACGGGTTCGCCATCTGGTACGCTAGGGATAGGATGACCCTGGGTTTGTGGACTTTGTTGTTTTTAAAATTAAATTTATTATTTATTTATTTATTAATATCCATCAACAAAACTAAAAACTTAAAAAAATATTTGCATCAAAGTCTTTTTTTGTTGTGTTTATAATTTGAATTGCTTACCAAAAGTTAAATTTTGATTTATCAGTCGTAATGTTCTGTGACTTTTACATAGAAATGATTCTTGAGATGACTTTTAGATTTCCTTAACTCTTTATTTATTCATGTATGCTCTCTAACTTGATGATTATTAATCTAGTTATCATTATCATATTTTGTTTACCATCATTATCATATTTTGTTTACCATCATTATCAGGTCCAGTGTTTGGTAGCATGGACAAGTTTGTTGGTTTAGCAATATTTTTCGACACCTACGCCAATCAGAACGGCCCTCACAATGTAAGCGTCCCATTGGTTCTGAGGGAATGATTTTTATATAATTAGGACTAATTATAATAAATAATAAATTTAATAATTATATAATATTATAATGTAATAATTATAATTTAAATTATATTTCGAGCGAACGATTTATAATGGAAATTATTTATAATTAAAAAGAATAGTTCTGTAATTAGATATTCACCTGATGGATTTTAGATTCTCGCCTCAGTCATTATTATATTATTATTATTATATATTATTATTATATTATTATATTAGATCACAATTCAATTACATGCTCATCAATGAGATGGCTTCTGGAACGATCGATTGAGATATTATCTAAAGCTTTGATCAATCATCATAAATCAGTTGATTGACAAATGCTTCCAATCAACCTACCATCAATCAATCAATCAATCAATCAATCGATCAATCATCGTTTGTTGACCTCAGCACGGCCACCCTTACGTTTCCGCCATGGTGAACAACGGCAGCTCGAGTTACGACCACGACCGCGACGGGACTCACACGGAACTCGACGGATGCGACGCCGCCTTCAGGAAGGCCAGGCACGAGACCTTCGCTGCCATTCGCTACCAGGACAACAAGTTGACGGTCGGTTCTCTCCTTCCGTCCGTTCGGCGGTCCGATCTTCCCCGTCGGATCCATATTTAATTCTTCCTCTCGACTACTCATCTTTCTATCTTTCCAGGTGTCCTTGGACCTGGACGGGATGAACCAATGGAAGTCGTGCTTTTCCGTGGAGGGAATCAGACTTCCCACGGGCTTCTACTTTGGTGCCTCTGCAGCCACCGGAGATCTGTCAGGTGATGACGATGACGGTGGTGGTTATGATGATGATGATGGTGGTGGAGATGGTGGAGGAGATGGTGATGATGCTGTTGTATGCGTGTTTATCAAGAAGAAGAAGATGGTGATGATTAACCACATTTAATCATAAGTACATATTTCAGATAACCACGACATCATCACCATAAAGGTCTACGACCTCGATGAGGTCAGCTTTTGGCCCCTTTAAATTGTTTTGTTTTTACCTCATTTAAATTGTTTTTACCTCATTTAATGGCCAGTACTGCCAATTTATTATGAAGTTAATAAGTTTATTATGAAATTGGCATATTTATTTCATAATAAACGAATAAATGGAGTTAAACCTTTCCAATTCCTCCGAAGGGCAAATCCTCCGAGGAAGATTACAGGAATGTTATTCCGTCTGCTTCCGTCTTTGCCGCACCGAGAGGTTAGGATTGGTGGTGGTGGTGGTGATAATGATGCTCGTGCATCACCAAAATGTCTCTGACATCATCGTCATCATAAATAAATAAATTAATTATAATGATTCATAAAATTATAATAATCATCAACAAATAAATAAATAAATTAAATGCCTGACAACAACATCATCATCGTCGTCGTCAACTCCCGACAGATCACGTGGAAGACCCGAAACTGTCTGCGATGTCGCGACTGTCGGGTTGGAAGTACGTCGGCGTCGTGCTGCTGGTGGTTGCGGGATTGTGCGTGTGCGCGATGGTGGCTTACGTCATCTATGCCAAGAACCAGGAGCAGAGCAGGAAGAGGTTCTACTGAGAGGTCAGAGGTCACTGAGAAGAGGAGGAGGAAGAAGAAGATTCAGTGTCATCCTGTTGCAATTCTATTCTGCTGGAGTGCTCGATTCTTTGGATTTACAATAATTTTAATATTATTATTATTATTATTAATATTATTTTTATTATTATTTGCGGTGGCGTTTATATTGTTAATTATTATTATTATTATTATTGTTTTTATTCTTCTTTTTTCCCCTCTTTGCTGTGGTTTAATAATATTAATAATAATGAAGATTTCATGAGGATTTCAATTCAGAGGTTGCCATTGACAACATGGATGTCAAAGGATTGGAGCTGATTATGGCTACATTAGCAGTTATTTAATGTCATCACCTGCTCATCATCGAATCAATTCGGTTTGATCGAACCCGGGATTTAATGGCCGCTGCAATCCTTCGGTGCTCGGGACGACGTGCCCCCATCTGTTTTTGTTTTTATTTTCCAATCCTGTTTTTCTTCGTTCGATTTCTTTTCTTCCATCCATCCATCTTTTTGTTCTGTCAGTGATGCCTCTATCCTAATAGATGTTTAATTCCTATTATTGCTACCATTGTTATTATTATTATTATTATTATTATTATTATTATTATGATTATTATTGCACTTAAACACACTTCAATGAAACTCTGACGAAGAAACAGTTATTATGTTTGCTACGAATAAATTAAAATTAAAGTCCTCTTCATGCTGCTGATGTTTTTGTGAACATCGGATGGAGAAGAGCTGTCTTTGTTTACGCTTGTACATCACTTTAAGCTTATCACTTCATATTTGCCATTATTATTATTATTATTATTATTATTATTAATTATTATTATTATTACTATTACCATTATTACCATTATTATTATTATTATTATTATTATTATTTAATCTTTTAACAATTGCCACCTTTGAAGTGCCTCCAAATGTTAGCTTGTACTAACCTGATCATCTCAGTATCAGATGCTTTCATGGATTCATAAACTTATTGAATAATAATAATAATAATAATGATAATAATAATAATAACAATAATAATAATGATAATAATAATAATAATAATGATAATAATAATAATAATTATGGTAATAGTTTTACGGGTGATAATATTCACGACTGCACTTATTATTTTCCAATTTGTTCCTTTTTAATAATTCATCAATGCCATTTACTGTTCAAATAAACTGGGTTTTTTTTTGTGTATATTTAATGCTCAGAATTTGCATTCCTTGTTTGATGATGATGATGATGATGATGTCAACTTTAAAATCAGTCCATTGCTCTCGTCGTCATCATCGTCATCATTATCATCATCATCGTTAACTAAAACAAGAGAACTTGCGAGGGATGAGGGATTCTCGTCGTCCTTTATGATTGATTGATTGATTATTCGTGTGTTTGTAACGTGTTTATTGTCGTCCATCTTGAATTTCTATTTCTGTCGATGATGACGACCGAACACGAACGAGTTTCGAAAAAAAAATGGAAAGAAAGAAGTAATTCGACAGAAAATGAATCCCAACGAAACTTGCTTTGAAGTCCAAACATTAAAATCCTGCGACATCAAATCCGCCTCTGATTCTGAAAATTTTTGTTGTTGAACGAGTTTGTCGTTCGATTGGAGTAGAGGATGTTGTTGTTGTTGTCTTACAATCTATCATTGATCTTCCTTCAAGGGGGAAAGAGGCGTCGGCGGAGAGTCGGGTCTGGGCCGCGGGTCGGCCTAAACCGGGTCGTTGCGATTTTTTGCTGCCATGGCGACGAGCGTCGTGACGGCGATGAAGCTGGCGACAGAAGACGGGACGACGAGGTCGTGCAAGACGGCCGAACCGCTGCCCACTTCTTGCCTCTTTCGAGTGGCCTCTCGATCATCTGTCTTGCTAACGTCGCTTTCAGTGTTCCGTTCTCCGTTGGCAAGTCCATCGATGTCAGTCATTTCTAAGGTTGCGTTTGCAAAGTCAGTAGTTCTTTTCATTGCTGGGGGAGCACCAGCTTCGTCTTCGTCCGCCTCGTAGTCTTTATCCGTTACGTCGTAATCTTCGTCTTTGCCCTCGTCATCGCTTTCGTAACCCTCTGCAAGTTTAAATTTTTTTACAGAGACTACTTTATTCTGACTATTAAATTGGGATTATTTTAAAATTTAGGACTTTTCTGTAAAAGTCTTTTATTAAGTAAATTAACCAGACGTAGTGGAAGGATGATGATTAAGTATTGGCTTAAGTGCACTGCTAACTATCGGTTAGAATCTAAGAAGGCTTACAAATTAAGAGTTGAAATTACTTTCTTCCTCACCTACCCCTAAGTTAGTACCACCTATTCCCCCCCCCCCCCCCGTCAAACAGAATTATTCCAAGTACCGTGGGTCACGGCTTCTATGACGCCGTTCCACACCTCCCTATAGTTGTCACTGGGCACGTCATTCTCGGCCGTACAAGTACACGTGTACTTCTTCGCTCTCATCAAATTGAGGACTTCTCCTCTAGAAAACCAGCTGACTTCAGTACACATCCAGCTGAAATAGTGAGGGGGTGGGTGACCCTCGGCCGTACAGATGACCGCCTCGTACGTCTTGACCTCGGTCTTGTCGGGCTTGACGTTCCTCACGGGCACTGGGTGAGTTTTAGAAAAGAAAAAGAAATTCATTGTTTTACGTTCCAGTCTCTCGCAATCAATGTCCAATAAAAAGGCTTGAACCAATAAAAAAAAATTGTTCAATCAATAAATAAGTTTCAATCAATGCTTTTACAGAAGAAGGAAATAAAAAGAAAACCATCCATCATTATTCGTGAGAAAGAGGAAGGAACTTACAGTAGACAACAACGGTCCTATTGACTTCCATGGTATCCTTGTAGATCTGACCCTGATAGTTGATTTCAAGATTCCAGTTGCAGCGATGGGGAAAGTCTCCGTAGCTGGATGTGGTGAAGCTCGCATTGCAACCTATCAGCGACAGGCCCTTTCTCTCGGACGACTTTTGGACTACACCTGTGGCTGCCATGGCTTTGGTGTTGTCCTCGCCGGAGAATAAAGTCAGAGAGGTGATCATCTGCATGGTTCGAGCCCAGAACTCGGCAAAGCAGACCATCGTGATGTTCAGATTTTCACTGTGAAAGGCCATTTCGGGGAGATGGCCTAGGACGACTGTGACTGGTGTGGTGTCGGTGTGCGTTTGTGATTATGCGATTATGTCTATGTGATTCTGAGAAGTGATATAAACAATGTCTTTGATAGATTTACTTTTCTTCTGAGTGTCAAAAGAACCAAAATTACACTAAAGAAGAAAAAAAAAAAACAAAACACTTTGCCAAATTGAAATTTTAAAACCTACAAGTTTTAGAAAGAGTAATAGTCCTGACAACAACAACAACAACAACAACAACAATAATAATAATAATAATAAAAGCCTCATAAACAGTTTTCTCGCTCATTTTCTTCACATTAAAAATATAAAAAAAAACGATTAAAAAAATATTAATTCGAATATTGGTTATAATCCAATCGAATAGTCACCGTATGCAAGTAGCAGTACCACGTCGCCGCTGGAAGTGCAGAGGTAAACACCCGTTGACATTCTCGTGACGTTCAGTGGCGTATTCATGACCTCATCCTCGAACTTCCACGAGTCGCAGTTGACGATGTCATCGAGATCAATCACATCTTTCTCTTGAACCCTTTTTACGTACACAGTACTGGCTGGGAAGACAATTTGGGTGACCAATTTATTGGACTAACACTACTAGTAGTACTCTCATAGTATTGCTGTTCCGTTGCTAGATTTTAATAGGAATAATAATAATAATAGTAATAATAATAATAAATTTTTGGATAATAAACACATTGTTGGAAAACGATTCTGGAAAAACCACGGCAGGACAAACGCAAAACGAAACTTACTGACCCGAACCATAGCGAGATGCAATAAGAACGACAGCCAAAAGCTGCAATTGGAAGATATTCCGATCCATGCCTCCCCCTAACAACCAGGTCACCAGGGATACTCTGGAGCTATCATTTCAACTCCACCTGTCGACAATTCTTCCGACAAGAGAGAGTTTTTTTATCCGAACTTGTGAACAGCAAGCAGAATGTTGGACCCGATTCTGGATCATAAAACAAAAATAAACTAAACGAAAATTAAGAATAGCCCACGTCACATCCTCGGTTGTCTTGGTGACGAGCTTCTAAAGCTAATAATAATAATAATAAAAAAAAATATTATTATTATAATGATAATAATAATGATAATGATAATGATAATAATAATGATAATGATAATAATAATGATAATGATAATGATGATGATGATAATAATGATAATAATAATAATAATAATAATAATAATAATTCGTGGCATAATTTGCATTAATATTATTAATAATTTGAGCAGACTGCTCCTTTCGAAACCCTCCATATCCTTGATGATCATCGTCCTCTTCTCTTCTTCCCTCGAAACCCCCCCCGACCAAACTACTCACCAACACCCCTCAGAACCTCGGGGGGAATTTGGGAAACAATAGATTTTAGAAACTTTTATTGACTTAAAAATAGAAAACGTCGAAATCATAACATTGTAATCGTCCACAAAATGGCGTACCGAACTTTAAAAAATGAAGATACGGACGCAACGCAAAACCGACAGAACGGCAACGCAGGACGTTCCGATGCCTAGGGTGGGGGTGATGATCCCGTGGACTACGGAGGGGGCATTGGCTGCCACGGCCTTCTTCGAGTCGTTGGGATCCGGTTTGCGCATCTTGTCTTTGCCAGCTTTTTTCTTTCCCTTCTTGCCAGTCTTCACTTTACTTCCACCGTCTTTTTGAACTTTACCGGTTGTCAGGGCTTCGGTGCCGTATGTTTCCTCGTCGGTCGTACTATGTTGCTCTGGAATTACAATTGGATGGTTGACGGACTGAATGATTGATTGATTGATTGATTGATTGATTGATTGATTGATTGATTGATTGATTGATTGATTGATTGATTGATTGATTGATTGATTGATTGATTGATTGATTGATTGATTGATTGATTGATTGATTGATTGATTGATTGATTGATTGATTGATTGATTGATTGATTGATTGATTGATTGATTGATTGATTGATTGATTGATTGATTGATTGATTGATTGATTGATTGATTGATTGATTGATTGATTGATTGATTGATTGATTGATTGATTGATCGATCGATTGATGGATTGATTGTTACAATAAATTATTATTGTTACTGTTATTATTGTTATTATCATTATTATTATTGTTATTATTGTTATTATTATTATTATTATTATTATTATTATTATTATTATTATTATTATTATAAATTATTATTATTATAAATTATAAACTAGGCACTAGCTCGACCTCCAGGCTGGACGTTAATGGTTCCTTTCCAGGTAATCCTCTCAAAAGAAGGTGGAATAACATTTTCGGCCGTGCATTTGCATGAATATTCTCCAGGATTTAAGAAGACAATCCCATTATCTCCGGTCAGCCAATCGGTTTTCGGTCTTCTTTTCATGGCTTGACAGAGCCAACTGTAGGTGCGAGGCGGAGGATGTCCTTCCGCGTGGCAAAGGATTTTGTCACCAACCTTTGCCCCGGTATGGTTGACCGTGATGTTTCTGACGGGCACTGGTGTTTTAGAAGGTCATTCAGAAGGTCACAATTCTGATTGATTGTTTTTAACGACATAAATTCATTTGGCTTCGATCGGCCAATTTTTGAATGGAATTTAAACCAGAGATGACAGAGATTTCGATCGTCTCAAGAGATGTCGAGTTACGAAACAAGTTGCCATAAATGGCAAAACGCTCGAAACAAGAATTTTAAAAAAGTATTTAAAAAAACAAAAACAAAAAAAAAACAATAACTAACAATAAACTGTGATATTTTTGCTGATGATCATTTCGTAATCGTAGCTCTTTCCATCGTATTCCAGGTCGAACGACCAGGTACAAGAGTACGGATGCTCGCCCGGATTACCCGAAGTCGTGACGAAATCTGCCGACGTTTCGACGTCAAGTTCTGACGCGTCACCATCTTTGGCTTCCTTTTCGGCAACCGTATTACCGGTGGTGTCATCCTTAATGACCATCCTGGAGGTTATCTTGAATGGTCCTAATCCATATCTTACGAAACAGTTCATCGTCAGTTCTTTCTCAGTAAAGACAGGAATTGGCTGCCACGCGAAGCCCAAGTATTCTGGAGAGAATGTTCACTCATTTCGGGTTTAGTTTGAAATGATTTTGAAAAGTATTTGAAAAAAACTATTAAGTATTCGTTAGTGATTCTTTAAGTTTCACTGCTTTTTAACATTCAGCAAAGATTTATATTTGAAATGTAAATAGGTTGAAAATATACAACAACAAAAAAAAAATATAATAATAATAAAAGATCCCACGAAATTCCACTTTTCCAGCTCAAGTACAATTTCGTTTCATTGATTTTTTTTTTCTCAAAGCTCACCGACTGACAAGAGTAGGATGACATCTTCTCCTGTGGTGCACTTGTAAACTCCGCTCGAATTTTGGAAGACTGTCATCGGCAAAGTCAACTCCACCTCTTTGAAGGACCACGTGTTGCATTCGGCCTTGTTGCTGAAATTCGTTTCCAAATTCACGGGAGCTACCATCAGCTTCGTCTCACCTGCCATGAATTGAGTCATAACTCATAGTTCTCTTTGTAACCAATCAACTAACTAGTTAAAGACTAGGTCATTGAGTATTTTGGCGGATGTAGACGCATGGTTCGCATCGTGGTTTTATTAAATGCAAGTATTAATTAAGTGAAAATTAACTGCAAAGAATTCGCAATCCTCCTCTAATTATAACAATTATAACACAGAAATAGAAACTAATAAATTGTAACAACAACATTCAAAACAGTTAAAATTTTCATCAAAGCTGCCAATATTTTTGTTCGTCTAGCGATCAAAGCCAAACCTGAGACTCTCCCCAGCAGAGCGACGAGGCAGATTAAGTTGAAAATCTCTCTTCTTGCCATTCTATTCTTTTCAACTCCATAGAGGTCGAGCGATAATCGCCATTTTCTTGGACTTAGGAGACAACTTTTGATTCCGAATGAACTGGAAAACGTGAAGCACGAAGTTCGACCCAGTTTTTGGTTTGAAATACGTCATTCCAGTTTGTCACCATGGTAGCAAAAAATAGCTCTTAGAAGAAAATTATTTTTTTTTTTTTTAAACGACTGAAAGAAAGAAATACGGCTAATAAGAATTTTAATTTTATTCAGTTTTTAATGAATTAAATTCTTTAAAATTAGTTGCAATAGAAAATCCAAGAATTATGATAATGATTCAATTACTTATTAGGAAAGGCAGTCTTCCGTACACTTGCTTAGCATCACGAAGCGATTTCTTTTTAATTTCGTCTTTTATCATCATTTGTTGGTGAATTTATTAATTTATTTATTTTAAATTCCTTAAAACTAACTTTTCGACATTAACAAGGAATCTGCTGAAATCAATTTTGAATGTCGGTCTTCGGCGGGAAATTCGAAACCATGTTTTCTGATTTCCCAGCGATCGACTGTTATGTGACTCACAAGAACCACAAATCCGAAGCAAATCTGATCAAGGTAACCCTAAAAAACACAGACCAACATTTGTTGTGTTATAGTTATTATTTATCAGTTAATTGGAACTAAAGAAAGTCTTGGACTCGGAAGAATTTCTAAAAGAATTCCCAAACAATGCGTTTTTAATTAATTTATAACAATATAGCTACTTTCACTAATCAACGAGGCTATCGTTGACATCAGCATCGTTAACATCGTAAATCTAGATTTCCTAATCGCAAAGAATTTCAAAAGCACACCCATGGTACTCCAATCCAAAACTTTAACTTAAAGCCGCAAACCGGTTGCAAAAACTCGATTTGGCCATTTTTATTGACAGTGAACGTATATATTTTTTTTTAGAACCGTTCGTTGGTTCGTTGCTTGTTCGTTGTTCAACTTTTTCAAAGTTTCAAAGTTCTTTCGGAAGCCAAAAGGATATCAAGGCCACGAGGACTACCAAAGGTCTGACCCTTTCAAGAATCGATGGCGAGCCGCTAACTTTCTTGTCTCGATGCTTTCTTCCGCCTTTGGGCTTCTTTCTCTTCCTCTTCTTGACTTCCGGTTTGTTCCATATGTCTCTAGCGCCATAATCGTAGTCGACCCCGCTTGAAAAGTTGCCCAGGTCATCGTAGTCGCTATCTTTGTCGTCATCTACGTCTTCATCTTCTTCTTCTTCTATATGTGCATATATATTGTATGCTTAATATAGGGAGTGATTATATTACATATGACATATATGAATATCAAGTATACGCAAAAAAACCTCGAAATTCTCAACATATCCTCATACTCACCTGAAGGATGAACTACAATAGTCCCTGACCACTGGCTGCTGTGTATTTCAGCTACCCCAGAATTGAAAGCAGTACAGGTGCACGAGTACTCCCTGGCCAAAGTAAAGGAAATCCTGTGTCCATGGGCGGCCCAGCCTCTCCCGGTTATGTCGTTACCGGATAGGCAAATCCATTGGAATTGGGTGGGTACCGGAAACCCGTCGGCTTGACATTCTATCACTTGGAACATCTTCGTCTCAGTTTTGTCCACCCTCACGTTGTTTACTGGCACTGGTAAGATCAGTCAAATACAAAATCTCGATTCAATTAAAGAAAAATAATCCACAATCAGACTCCAAACTAGGGATGCCATTTAGTCCCCAACCTACTCTCCCCAAATTATTCCCTGCTCCAAACCCACTCACGGCCGACTTATTTGTTCAATCAATTCCTCACTCACAGTAGACTCTCATATCTCTGATAGTCGTCGAGGTATCCTTGTACACCCTTCCCTCGTATTCCACAGTAAAGTCCCAATCGCAACTGTAAGGATATGCTCCCGGACTTTCAGTTGTCACGTAATGAGTGCATTCCATTTCGAACGGCTCATTCTTCGGTATATCATTCTGTACTTTATCGATGAGCTTCTTGCGATTCATATCGAACATGGTGAGGCTGCTGGTCATGGTGAAGTGTCTAGGATAGAATCTCGTGTAGCAGCTCAGAGAGACTTTTGTCTTAGGTGTGGAAGGGTCCGATACGAAGACTAAAGTCATGATTTCTGGAAATTACAAAAACATTTCTTGTGCTTTGTTTTTTTTTTTTGTCGTTAAACGCGTTTTGTATTAAAGAAAAATGACTTAAAATGAGATATAATTGAAGCTGCAGATGATGTTAATGCTCTAAATGTGATCAAATGGGTTTTGTGAATATCTTAAAAAACAATTTTGTCAAACATTCCACATCTTTAAAACGTTTTTTAACACAAGACACTAAGTCTGTAGAGTCCTAAAGTCTGAAATAAGTCCTCTTAGTAAAAAAAAAATAATAATAATTGAAAAATTAATCGATTATTTTCTAGAATCTCTCGATAGGATCATTTCCTCCCAATCGACTCACCGTAAGCAACGAAAAGTAGAACATCGGCACAAGTTGTACATTTGTAAACTCCCGTTGAATTGATATTCACCAACATCGGAAAAGTCACATTCTTGCCCTCAAATTGCCAACGTTCAGAGCTGCCAAAGTCAGAGAAATTTGTGAAAGATCCCTCGGTCTCCTTTTTGAGTAGGACTTCGCCTGAAAGATTTGTCTAGAGTGTCGGTTATTTAAAAAAGAGTTGAGATGTATTTTAAAAAAATCATCCGAAAAATGACTCTGGAAATAGGAACTTCAAATGCGGAATTGCAATTTAATTTATAATTTAAACTTCTTGATCGTAGAGATTAAAACGCTTAAATTGTAAAATACTGCATTATTTATTTTACTATCAACATCCTACCCAACCTGAGCCGTTTCCTGTTAGTAATATGACGACAAAACATAGTTTGAAAAGCTGTTGAAGCATCCTAAAATATTGACTCGTAGGGATCTACCGGCCCCGCTATTTCGTGAATCGATGGTTGTTCATTGAGACGAGACAATCATTCTTTAACAGCAAAACTCGAAACACAAAACTCAACCAAATTTCATGGACGATTAGTATCGAAAAACGTCATCTTATGTTGCCAAGAGAAACAAAGAGCGCTCAACAACTGAAATTTTTGCTCCAGAGTTAAAAGTCTCTTTAGAACAACTTAATTGTTTACAACCTGATATTAATTTTAACATGAGGTACTGCTCGGCTAATTAGGATCCACCTTCCTCTAAAGATGCTATCATACGCATTTCAAGAACCCATAGGAAAATTTCCTTCATTCAGTGGAATATAATTCAACAGTATCTCATATTAAAAAAATTTTACTACGTTTTTCCCTTTTCTTTATTTTTGATAATTAATAAAATATATAAACAACTTGATTAGAAGAATCTTGATCTGACAATCGGCGTTTACTTTTAGTTGCTCACACGAAGCGAAGTTTTCCGAAGTCGGCAACAACTTTTCAAATTCGGATTGATTTGCGACTGCAGAAAGCATGAGCAAGCGAAAGTCCTTAGAAGACAGCAAGAACTCGGAGATTAAAATTTGTAGATACAAAGATTGCTCGACTTTGAGATTAGCGAATACAAAAATATTCTGCATGAAATTAACTGCTGGAATCGTGATACTTGAACGATTATCAATATTAATATCAGTTGCCAGTCTACGACGCGAAATTCGAGACCATGTTTTCTGATTTCCCAGCGATCGACTGTTATGTGACTCACAAGAACCACAAATCCGAAGCAAATCTGATCAAGGTAACCCCAAAAAATCCAAACATTTGTTATGTTATAGTTATTATTTATCGGTTAATTGGAACTAAAGAAAGTCTTGGACTCGGAAGAATTTCTAAAAGAATTCCCAAACAATGCGTTTTTAATTAATTTATAACAATATAGCTACTTTCACTAATCAACGAGGCTATCGTTGACATCAGTATCGTTGACATCGTAAATCTAGATTTCCTAATCGCAAAGAATTTCAAAAGCACACCCATGGTACTCCAATCCAAAACTTTAACTTAAAGCCGCAAAACGATCGCAAACAAAAACTCGATTTGGCCATTTTTATTGACAGTGAACGTATATTTTTTTTTTAACAAGCCGTTCGTTGGTTCGTTTCTCGTTCGTTGTTCAACTTTTCAAAGTTCTTTCGGATCTTAATCGATGCTAGTTCGAACGATGCTGACGAATCTTCACGTTCATCAATTCAGCAGCGGTTGATGTCCGCATCAGGGTCTGAACGTTTCGGTGTCATTTATTCCACGATCAATCCAATCGGATGATTTAAAAGCTTTGGAAAGAGGGCGCCTGTCGTTACAAGAAGTTATCGGTTACAACAAAAATTCTTTCCATGTTGGTCTTCCATCTAATGGTTTCAGCTGCAACTGGAAAGCTGCACCAACAACAACTACGACGACGACGAGACTAACACCGAGAAGTAATTGAAATGTAAACATAGAATTCATTCAGAAACCCAAAAGAAAGTACAAAGTACAACTTCCACCCCATACTTCCCCCCCCCCCTCACGATGGCTGGTTTCAAATCCTGTAACACGCAACAACATCCGCACTCCTCCAAACCCCAACAACAACAACAACAATGACGACGACGACGATAATAGCACAAAAAAAAACCATCCATAAGAGAGACTACCCACTTGAACTACAAGCCAGAGAAATCTCCCTATGGCCATCAAAGCCACGATGACTACCAAAGGTCTTTCACTTTCGTGGTTCGAGGGCGAGCCGTTACCAACTTCGGATTTCCCGTCCTGACCCTTCTTTACAACCTTGTCCTCATTCTTCTTCTTCTTCTTCTTTTTCTTCTTTTCCCCCTTCTTCTTGCCTTCCGGTTTCTTCGTTGTCATGGAACTGTCGTCGGCGTCGCTGTGGGAGCCGCTTGTGGAGACGTCGCTTTCGTCGTCCATATCGTCTGCCGAGAATTATGTCGCCAATTCGCCATGACATTGTGATGAGTAATGTTTTTTGTTTTGTTTTAATTTCTTTGGTCGCTGGTGTTGTTTAGACTGTCGTCCAGGTTGTTGTTGTTGTTTGTTGATTTATTGCTCTTATGTGCTTATTAAAATTGATTTAGACTCTTTATTCAATAAATTCCAATCATAAACATGGCCTGTTGTCATCGAAATCAACTGGATGGATGTTATTTTTTATTGCCAAGTGTGATGATCTCGTTAACTGCCATCAATTAATAAAAACCGAAAGATATCGAAATAATAAATATAAAATATTATAATATACAACAGAATACAAAATATAGAAATTCTCCAAACCCACCTGAAGGATGGACTACAATAGTCCCTGACCACTGGCTACTTTCAATATGAAATACCCCAGGGTTGTAAGCAGTACAGGTGCACGTGTAGATTCTGGCCCTAGTAAAGGTGAGCCTGTGGCCATTGGAGGACCAGCCTCTTCCGGATAAGTCAGCGGCGGATTTGCACAACCACTGAAAATGGACGGGTTGTGGAAATCCCTCGGCGTAACATTCCACCAATTCGTACGCCTTCACCTCAGTTCTGTTCACCCTCACGTTGTTTACTGGCACTGGTCAGATCAGTTAAATTCAAAATCTCGATTCAAGTAAAGAAAAATAAGCCGCAAATAGACTACAAATAAAAAGACTAGGGAGTCCCTAACCTACTCTCCCCAAATTATTCCCTGCTCCAAACACACTCACGACCGACTCATTTGTTCAATCAATTCCTCACTCACTGTAGACTTTCAAGGTTCTGTTAAGCATCGCTATGTCCTTGTACTTCTTTCCCTCGTATTCCACAGTGATGTCCCAATCGCAAACGTGCGCAAACTCTCCCGGAGTTTCTGGCTTCACGTTGATAGAACATTCCATTTCGCATGCATTATCCTTCGGTATATCCTCCCGTACCACATCGACGAGCTTCTTGCGATTCATATCGAAGATGGTGAGGCTGGCTGTCATGGTGAATTGTTTAGGAAAGAATTTCGCGTAGCAGCTCAGAGAGACATTTTCTTTGACTAGGGTAGGGTCAGATATAAAGACGAAAGCCGCTAGATCTGGGAAATGCAAAAACATTTCTTGTGTTTTGTTTTTTTTAAATGGATTTAAAAGAAAAATAACTGAAAAGAAGATCATTGAAGCTGCATGATGTTTATGATCTAAGTGTGACTGTTTGCAAATGATGGATCTTGTGAAAATCTTAAAAAAACAATTTTGTCAAGCATTCCACATCCTTAAAACGCTTCTTAACACAAGACACTAAGTCTGCAGACTGCAAAAGTCTTAAACAAGTCCTCTTAGTAAAAATTTAAAAAAATAATAACTTAAAAATTTAAAAATTAATCAATTATTTTCTAGAATCTCTCGATAGGATCATTTCATCCCAAGCTTCTCACCATAAGCAACGAAAAGTACAACTTCTTCACTAGTTGTACATTTGTAAACTCCTGTTGAAGTTTCTTCCACCAACATCGGAATAGTCACTTCCTTGTCGTCAATTTTCCAAGTTTTACAACCTGAGTCGGTGAAATTTGTCCCATGTTCGATACTCTCCCTTGCGACGGTGACTTCGGCTTAAAGATTAATTCAGAAAAATGGCTATGGAAATTCCAACGTTGAATAAATTACTTAAACTTCTTGATTGTAGGGATTAAAACGCTTAAATTGTAAAATACTGCATTATTTATTTTACTATCAACATCCTACCCAACCTGAGCCGTTTCCTGTTAGTAATATGGCGACAAAACATAGTTTGAAAAGCTGTTGAAGCATCTTCTAAAATATTGACTCGTAGGGATCTACCGGCCCCGCTATTTCGTGAATCGATGGTTGTTCATTGAGACGAGACAATCATTCTTTAACAGCAAAACTCGAAACACAAAACTCAACCAAATTTCATGGACGATTAGTATCGAAAAACGTCATCTTATGTTGCCAAGAGAAACAAAGAGCGCTCAACAACTGAATTTTTTGCTCCAGAGTTGAAAAGTCTCTTTAGAACAACTTAATTTTAAGTTTATAACCCGACATTAATATAAGATGCTACTCGCTTCCACCTATCCTTAAAGATGCTATCATACGCTCTTTAAGAACCCACTGGAAAATTTCCTTCAGTGAACTATAATTCAAAAAGTATTTGATATTAAAATCATTTTTCTACGTTTTGCCTTTTTATTTTATAATTAATAAAATATATAAACAACTTGATTAGAAGAATCTTGATCTGCCAATCGGCGTTTACTTTTAGTCGCCAACTGGAAGTGGAGTTTTTCGAAGTCGGCAACAACTTTGTGTATTCGGAGTGATTTGCAACTGCAGAAAGCATGAGCAAGCGAAAGTCTTTAGAAGACAGCAAGAACTCGGAGATTGTCGACTTTCTATTAGGTTTCATTTCCAGAAAGTTTGTTAATCCAGACAAATTGAAGCTTAACAATCTCATTGATGGGCCCCACACTTTGTTCTGCACTTGTTTAGTTACGAAATTATTTTTAGTTTAAGTATAAACAGCATATATTCTTGCTACCTTTGCCTTTATCACGAAGTCCATTTCAAAGCTCGAAAATTAAGAGGGCTAGTTTCTGGTTATAAGTTTATTTTAAGATGACCCAACTCTTCATTTAGGACCTTCCATGGATTAATTTAGTTTAAGATTTTTTATTCAGAAGCAAAAATTTATAAATGGAAAAATTGCCCATCTTTAGAATTAGCAAATTACGAGAAGAATATCACAAGGCAGACTCACAAATACAATGCCTACAGGAAGGCCGCAGGTTCCATCGCCAAATACGATCGACCAATCAAAAGTGGCAAAGAGGCCAGGTCACTGGTGAGCCAATGAGATTTGTTTTTTATTTGTATCGTGCCAAATTTGGTTGGATTTCATTTCTTTTGAAAGTTTACGATTCTTTTGTGTTGCATTGACTCTTAGCATTGGTTTCCATCCGGACTGCTCAGTCCCAATCTGTGGACGTGCTAACAAGATGATGTGCAGCTTAATTTATGCAATCGCTTTGTAGAATATAAATCATTTCCAGGACGGAGTCGGTGAAAAGATCGCGAAGAAAATCGACGAATTTCTCGAGACTGGAAAGTTGGAAAAACTGGAGAAGGTGTAAAATAATTGATAAACTAATAATTTACAATTAATTTATTTATTTTGTATTAAAGATCAAGAAGGATGACACCAACGTTGCCATATCGGAGTTGACAAAAGTCACTGGAATAGGGTGAGCATCATCATTATCGTCGTCGTCATCATCATCATAACCAACGTCATCATAATCATCATTGACCCGATCAGACCGGCCGCGGCAAAGAAGCTTGTCGATGAAGGCATCAAGTCCATTGAAGGTGATAACAATACTAATAATAATAATAAGATAATAACAACAACAAAAGCAATTATTATTATCATTATTATTATATAATGTCAATTAAATAATAAATAATGAAATAATTTATTTAAATTTTTCATAAAATCAAGATCTCAGAAAAAACGTCTCAAAGTTGAACAACCACCAAAGGATTGGCCTCAAGTAATCGATTTCAGATTCTGCACGTCTTTTCTGAGCGTTTCTAATCGAAGGAGGATTATAATAAATTATGTTGATGAGATGCGCATAAAGGGATTATATGGAAATTAGAATATATATTGATTTCTTTACGCACGTGTGCGTAATTCTGAAGAATTTATGGATTATTAAAATTTAATTCGTTTGTTAAGGTACTTTGAAGAGCTTGAAAAGAGAATTCCAAGAGTGGAAATGCTTCTGCTGGAGGTTTTGTGGATTAAATTTAATTAATCATCATCATTATTATTATTATTATTAAAAATTACAAAAAGCCAACATAATTCGCTATCCGCCACCTCAAGTTGTTTTTTAAGCAGACGTCGTCTCGACTGCCATAAACGCTTCACGTTTTTACTTTTGCTCGAAACCAGGAGGTAATCTTGAGGGAAGTTCGAGAATTGGACGAGGAATACGAAGCCACCGTGTGTGGAAGTTTCAGAAGAGGTAGTCGCCAGTCGTTATTCAGTTGTTGTTTTACCAATCAATTCAAATGGATTCGATCCTTGCAACGCGATCGGATCGATTCGGCGATTTATGTGTTCCGTGACGTCTCGATCGACGTGCCTTTGAGTTTCAAACAAATTTCAATTATGAAATCAACTGTCGAACTCGAATCTCTTAATTTCTTATCGCGACCTCGTCGTGACTTCTCTTCGACGCCTCTTTCCAGGAGCGGAAACCAGCGGCGACGTCGACGTGCTGCTGACTCATCCGACCTTCACCTCCGACGTCGACGGAAAGAAGGTATCTTTCGTTCGTTCTTAAGTGTCGTCGCGAGATCCTCTAGGGTCGCCCCTAAACCTGCCCTCGAAACCTTTTCAGGGTGGCCTCCTGAAAGCCGTGGTCGACAGACTCGACGACCTCGGGTTCATCACGGACACCCTGTCCTTAGGAGACACCAAGTACATGGTAGAACTGTTTCCTGAATTTTATTTTGCTATTAATATGTTATATTATGAATGTCGATAATAGTCAGTAATGAATCTCTTTGATATTAACTTCATTATCATTTGTTGTCCTGTAGGGTGTGTGTCAGTTACCTCCAAAGGGTTCAAAATCATATGACCATAGAAGATTGGACATCAGGTTTGGCAACCCTCTGCGCACTCGTCGTCGTCGTATCACGTCACGAACTCGACCTTTAACCTTCAGGTTGATCCCGAGCGACCAGTACTTCTGCGCCCTGCTCTACTTCACGGGCAGCGACGTCTTCAACAAGAACATGAGGGCGCACGCCCTCACCCAGGGTTTCACCATCAACGAATATTCAATCAGACCCATGGGTATCACAGGTGGGAGTGGGATGTTTGTTGACTTTTTTTTGCAAGAATGAGATATTTTGAGAGTTCTTTCTCAATTATAATATTATAATCAGATCATTACCTATGCATTGAGAGTTTATCGAATCGAACAAATCCCGACCCGAATTTAAATGTTCTGTCGACATGGCAACCTCCAGCCAATGCTAACAGACTCACATTCGCATCTCTTTCCATCGTCTCGAATGCCTCGCCACATCATCATCATCATCATCACCACCAGGCGTACCTGGGGAAGCACTGCAGGTGACGAGCGAGGAGGACGTGTTCGACTATATCGGAATGCCGTACAAAGCCCCCGACCAGAGGAACGATTGAGAAAGAATCCCGTCCGTCGGACGATCGCAAAATCTCCATCGTGACGAACATTCATATTTTCATAATTGTTCATATTATTATTATTATAAAATATATTATTATTAGTCAAAATGAATTCGTAATTTCTCTCCTCGACTCGTACGTGCACCACGCGATCCTTGCACGTCGCAGTTTTCCACGTCGAGGTCTTTTTTGGCGGCCAAAGTAAACTTTCTCAGAAAGACCCGACTCTTTGGAGGTCGTGAATATTTTTAAATTAATGCAGTTATATTTCAAATAATTTTTGCATAACCCTTCTTAGTTTCTTTTCACATCCGATCCATCCGAGGAAGAAAAACAAACAAGCCTACAGTTGCTTTTCTGAAATTATTGGTTGCAGTCTTTAAATATATGAAAAGTACTCTTTGTCCAAAGGGAATCAGTCCAGAATTGACAGGGAAGTTCGCCAGGTTACCACTTTTTATGGATGCTTTAGGAAAAGTTAGGCTTCACGAAATCCCTTGGGATCTCATATTTTTAAATTAATAAAAAGTAAAATAAACAATCTCCTTTAAGGCGTAGCCTTTGGTACATACGGGACAAAGATACGTTCAATAAATTACAAAGTCCGTCGAACCTATTACTCAATAAGTCGTAAATCTATTAATGGGGCTTGAAAACATCGGTTTCATCTCAAAAGCAGATGTTGCCTTAAAAAATGGCGGATGTTTTTCAAAGCTCCGAAACTAGGCAACCGGATACTTCTGAAGACGGAGTTTGTAGATCTTTTCATTCCTACCGGACTTTTATCTCGTAAATAAAACATCGGATGTTTACAAGGCGAGAGAGGCTCTTGAACGTCTGATGGATGATTTGAGTCCGCATCTGCAAGATAGAGATGGATGGTCCGAAGAGAAATTGAATTTTTATTTTTTCTCATAAAGATTCTCAATGTGAGATAAAAATACGTTTAAATGTGTTAGGTTTTTTTTATTTTAATAAAAATTTTAACGACTCGCTATAATTTGGAATTGTTTACAATGTCTTCGATCCCAGGCTCCTATTTTCTATGACCAAACTTTTAAGAAATAGATTCTCGGAAAAAGCTTATTTTGAAGTTTA